>JAIPRM010000147.1:35024-68811 GCA_025469315.1 Stegophylla sp. TES_Ste_2020 | reverse complement strand
TGAAAAAACTACCCAAAATTTGACAAAAACGACTCGAAAACCATAATTTTTTGATCAGAATTTTATGAAAATTTAATTATAGATAGAAAATCCTATAAAAAAGATTTTGACGCAAGAAAATTTTGAAAATGTGAAAAAAAATTTTGGAAATTTTTTTTTTTTAATTATTAACTTCCTTCGTTCAGAATCGTTTTACTGAAGAAATGATTTATCGTTTCTTTAAAATTTAATACGCCCGTCAAGAGAATACCACCCGTCGTGCGAAGTACACTTATCGTGCGAAGTATGTCCGGCTTTTTTAAATATTATTATCTTTGTATTTTTTTGTTTACCTTATATAAATACTGTACTATACTATACTATTAGGTATATTTTTTACCGTGTCTAAAGGCACGACTCGCTCCATTTGCCGACTGTTTTGCAAATCGAAAATATCTCTCAACTTCCTAATGCTATGTGGGGACTTTCAGTTTGATAATCATCAATTATAATTTCAATATTTGCAATTAGCAAGTATTTGAATCTTCACGTTGCACAACAAATTGAGGGATATTTTGATTTGCAGAGCGGTTGGTAAGTATTGTGAGTCGTGCCTTTGGTTGAGCTAGAAAACTTACCTCATTAAGCTAGTATATTATATAGTATATAATACAGTATTTATATAGTATAATATAGAATAATACTATAACTATAATTATAAAACCCGGGGTAGAATTTCAATAACCTGCATAATCTGCCATAAAATCATAGGTAATCGCGATAATCCACAAGTACCATTTTTTTAAATTATAATTGTATACATTAATTTACATCCAATGAGTAGACAACACTAAAAACATCAATAAAATCAAATGATTATTATACTCATACAGTAGTCACTCGATAATTCAAAATTCAGGGGACTGAGTTAAAAATTCGATTTATAGAGGTTTTCGATTTACCGAGTGTTCGAATAATCGAGGGAAAAAAAAGTAATTCGAATTAAAGAGAGGTGGACAATTGTGTATATATGTATACCATACTACCATATTGCAGAGGTTTATTTTGGTAAAATGATACAATTAAAGTTTAAATTAGGTAGGTAAGATACGATAACATTTATAAACTACAATAATATTTAACCATCGTCGTTATTAGTTTCATTACGAGTACGTTAAATAGATTGTAAATAATTTTTATACATATCAACTTACATATAATCGTGTTTAAAGAAATTCGAATTACAGAGGTTTGTTGAAAAAAAATTCGAATTGTAGAGTGTGTTCCACCGAAAAATATTTCGAATTATCGAGGGGACCGGAATACATGTATTTTCTTCTAATTATAGAGGTTTTCTCAGGGGACTAAGCGTTTAGTTCGATTTATGGAGTTTTTCGAATTATCGAGTGACTACTGTAGTAGTTTTTATAACATAGAATTGAAATTAATTTTTAGACTATACTAAATTATTTTATGTTTTTTTTTAATTTACTAACTGAGAATTTACATGTATATCACTATATAAAATAATACACCTATAGGTACTACAAGATATAGCCAATATTCTATTTAGTTATAGATTGTTATAGATTGAATTTCAAATTATCAGTTTTATATAATGGAAGTATGTGTAGATGATTTAGACACTAAATAATGTAATTTTAGGTTTTATTTTTTTATCAGCAAATTAACTAAGTTTATTATGTAATAATTGTGCTATTAAAATTTGTTTTAGGTCGATTAGCTAATAATAAAGAAGATATATACATAGTGAATGATCGTAAAGGCAAAGAGTTCCTATTAAGTCCGGTAATGCATGCATAATTTCTTATATGTTAGTGATTTACATTATATGTATATATATATATATATATATATTCCCATAGACTCATGAAGAGATCATTACTGATTTATATAGATCAGATCCTGCGACGTACAAGCAGTTACCGTTAATGTTGTATCAAATTGGTGCGAAATTCCGTGACGAGATAAGACCTAAATTGGGCATAATCAGGTCCAAAGAATTTTTAATGAAAGATTTATATTCTTTTGATAAAGATTACTCGAGTGCTGTTGTTACGTATGACAAAGTTTGCGAAGCTTATGAAAATATACTTAAACATATTGGTATTAAATACGTTAAAGGTATTTAGAATTTTGTTTGAAAAATTGAACTCAAAATTAATGTTGTGCATTTGATGTTAGTTGAAGGAGCATCAGGAATGATGGGCGGCAGTCAATCTCATGAATTTCATTATCCAGCCGAAGTTGGAGATGACACGTTATTGCAATGTAAAAATTGTGGGTTCGGAGTGAATAAAGAAATGTTATCAGATCTCGACAAATGTCCGAAATGTTATAGTACTGATATCGTGTCAACAAGGGCTATTGAAGTTGGCCACACATTTCTCCTGGGTACATTTTATGCGAATGCTTTATCGGCCAAGTATTTAGACATAGATGGCTCATCGAAACCGCCATACATGGGTAGTTATGGTTTGGGCGTTTCTCGAATAATTGGTGCTGCTGTAGAATGTTTAAGTACCCAAGACATAATCCAATGGCCTAAGGCATTATCACCATTTATAGTTTGCATTATACCTGCCAAGGAGGGTAGTATTGAAGCTAATGCTTGTCAAAGTAACTTGTCTTCCCTTTATAATAATTTGACTGAAATATTCCAAGACGACATTGTTGTCGATGATCGAACTCATATGACTATTGGCAAGAGATTTGTGGAAGCTAAGAAGTTAGGATTCCCTTTTGTTGTCGCAATGGGAAAGAAAATAACCGAAAATCCTCCATTGTATGAACTGTATGAATCTGAAACCAAGAAATCTGAACATTATGAGTTAAATGACTTAATTAATGTTTTAAAAAAACAATGTTTATAAAAAGTATTAGTATTATGTGTCCGTGAGTTTACTGTGACATTAGTCAGTTTTAGAAATACTTTGTGATAACTGTTTTTTTTATACATATAAATTATTCAAGAGCATAATACAATTTGTTTGTAATTTATAATTATATCCAATAACTTGGCTATTGATATTTTAATTAGGTTATATTTACTTGTTTGTATTGTTTATTTAATGGGATATATAATTTTTTTAATATCATACAATTTTATAGAATTGTTGAGATCTTTATTACTTTTTCTTATTGAATTTTAAGTGGGTGTTATTTAAGACATTGTGGAGCAGGTTTATTATATTATACATTCAGGGTGTCTCAGTACGATTTGACAAATGCAATAACTTTTGTCTTATTAATAATTAAAATTTTTTTTAAAATTATTACTACACCATGTACTGTAGCAATTCACAATATAGGAAATATTCAACAATAAATATGTGATAACTGATGAATGTCGTGGGCCAGGTGTTCTTTACCTAATCAGACTTTCCTCATGGGGAGGGTCAGCAAATTTTGTTAGTTGACTTACCTGTATTTATTTCAATCTATAGGGTTACCACAATTTTATGAAATGGTAATTTATTTATATGAATGTACAAAATATAAAACATTTTTTTTTCTATTATTTTTAATATTTGCATTTTATGTAAATTAGCATATATTATATTGTATTTATAAATTTTTAGATTTAAAAGTACTATTACTATTTACTAATTAAAGTATTTGAATTCAATTGTAATATATCTTAATCAATTTTTTTTTTAACTTGCCTATTTTTTGTCTTTTAAAGAAAACTTAAAAATGAAAAACCATAATATATTAAAAAAGCCGGACATACTTCGCGCCACGGATATTCTTCGCTCTTTGGGTCAGATACCCTTGAAGGGTGTGTATAATTTTAAAGAAACGATTAATCATTTCTTCAATATGACGAAAGAAGTTAATAAAGAACAATAATAGTCATAATTTTCAACATGCTCATCAAGAGTATCTGACCCAAAGAGCAAAGAATATCCATAGTGAAAAGTATGTCCAGCTTTCTTGTCTATACTTTATTTTACTTTACTTATTTTTATCTAATATATAAAGGTAAAAAATTAAATGGGGGGAAAAAAAATGTTAGAAAAATGTCTAAAATATTTTTTTCACATTTTCAAAATTTTCTTGTGTCAAAATGTTTCTCATATTATTATTAAACTATGTTTAATTTTTCATAAAGTTCCAAAGTACCAACTAGAATTGAATTCGGTTTCAATAAGTTACTGATCGAAACTTTTGGACAAGTATATCTATACAAAAAAGTGTTTACAGAAAAAAAAAAAAATAATAAAAATTGTTGTGAAACAGTAGCTTCGTTCAGAATCTAAAATACAAATTTAGAACTTAATCATTTTTTTTATTACTTAAGAGTGATATAATATATGCTAATATATTGACAAAAAAAAAAAAAAAAAATATTTCATTTTGTTAAAAATAGATGTAAAAACAATGCAAATATACTATTAAATAAAAGAGATTTTACTCGTAATTGCAAATAATAGAAGCTTTGCCCGACAACAAATTGAATTGTTAGCACAATTAAATTTATATGTAAATATATAATCTGATCATGATTCCTACAGAAAAAAAATAGATGATAATATATTTAATTTGACCACAAAGATTTTGTTAAAAAACTAAAACCAATGTTATCATCAAGTTTAAAGTTTTTTAAATTCAAAAAATGTTCTATTCTACTGTATTTTTAAGGGTGTTCAAAATCTCATGGGAGGGGTTGTGACCTGATAACCCCCTCCCTTTGACTATGCCCCTGTCATAGGCTATAAATTGGCCACTCCTGATATTATAAACTAAACAGTGATAATTCAAAATGAAATACAATTTAAACTATACTTCTAAAAATGACTGAATAACTACAGTATATGGCAGTTATATAAGTAATTGAAGTGTTTTGAGGATTAATGAAATATTAATTAAAAGTTATAACTTACATAGTTGTGCAAAACAATATTTATACTTTTATTACATTGATATGAATGAATAGCATATAATCTCAATAGATATAGGTTGTAGGATTCAATTGGAAGGTGTCATTTGTAAAAACTCGAAACGAGTAATAATTTTTATCTTAAATATAAAATTGAAGAAAATTTTGTTCAAAAGATAAAACTGTCAATTTTTTGTCTGTTAATAACTAGTGAACGTGTTAAGCAATATGTCTTATTTTAGGTTTACATAACTAAGTTTAAAAATATAATGAACATGTTAAATATTTATTACAATAGTTATTGCATTGTGTATATCAATCACTGAGACATTATTAATATGACATTATAATGCAGTTATTACCAATGAATCGGTGTTTTAATTTTTGTAAGTTTTCATGAATGATGTAAATAAGAAATGAGATGTTTTTAGCAATATTTTTGCATCACTTAATTTGCGATTAATAAAATGATATGCTTTTCAGATAAATCATTTATTAATAAAGAAGTATATTTATATAGACATATTTACATAATATACAATACTTGATAGGTCAGGGGTAGCTAACCTTCTTTAAGCATATTGCTGATATTTTTCAATCGAGGATTTTAAAACTAAGTGCCTAAAAGTAATTTTAGGAGCTTCTTTTTATAAATGTTGGGTAAGAACAGCAATATAATGAAAAAACGGTTATTAATAAATGTTAGAGTACAAATAAAATTTAACCTCTGTGTTAACGTTGACACACATACCATATGTTTGCCATCCCTTTCATAACTAGTTCCAAATACTACCCTTTATCTGGATAAAAATTAATATTTTTAAGCAATATATACATGTGCGAGTTTTATATTTTTCATTATTCCCAAAAAATTCTGTAATTGTGCTCATCCCACAGTCAAATTTGTAGAATAGGGGTGTGATATCTCCTCTCCATTAACACTGGTTGGAATCGAATCCAGGCACTGTCACGTGATAGGCCGTTTGCATTACCATTGCGCCACACTATATCACTTGACCTTGTAGGTGAAGTAGTAGGTATTTAGTATAATAACCAAAAACAAAACAAATTTGATTTCACAAAGTTGTCGGTCGAGACTTTTGGACAAGTATTTCCTTACGAAAAAAAGTTAATAGAAAAAATAAATAAATGATCATCATTGTAAAAACACTAGCTTCTTCACTTCGTTCAAAATCTAAAAAAAACATATTACTTAGGTGTATTTTTTTTATTTAAATACAAAATATATTGATACACCTTTCTTGCCTTTAAGTTTGCAAAATCCTTTAAAATTTTTTCAGTATCTAGTTATATCTACATTGATATAGGAATTTAAATATACACATAATTTAAATTTTTTATAAATATTGTGTTTGACTATAAATGTAACAGTATTTTATATGTATACTTGTATGTAAAAATAAATCATGGACTAAGATATAATAATGGACATTCATCGAATAGACTATCAGTAAAGGAAATAATTGGTCGATAAAGTCCATGGCATTAGTTAGGTATTATAAATTATGACAGTGACTAAAAAAAAAATCACGATTTTTGTCTTAAGTCAAAATGCTGCCCCAACTATTTTGTCACCCTGTACAAAGGCACTGTTCTCACATGCCTTCCGCCGGCCCTGGTTATCATCTACATTTAGAAGGTTTAAAATAAACATAAACTTGTGAAAATTAAAAACTACAATTATTACTCATCAATTTATGTAAAAGTATTTTTGTAAACATAAACCCATGGACATTATTCACTAAAAAGTAACAAATCATATGTATTTTAAATTTTCATACAATATACATACTTCTAATTTTTATACAATACGTTCATTGTTCTCTCACTCTGATTTTATAAGTACAACTAGATGTAATCTTTTTTATGTATTATTTTGGAATTTTTTATTTTTCACTTTAATGAAATATTTCTAGAAAATAAATTTTATGAAATTCTAAAACCCTACTCATAATCATATTGTCTAAGTTTGAAAAAATAGTGCACCAACTGATAAAATTACTTGGTCATAAAAAAATCTGATTCACCAATTTAATAATTTAAATAAATGGATTCCAGTATATAGCAACATAAAAGGAAATGAAAAAACCCATAAAGAAAGCAGGCTGAAATACAATAAACAATCCTAACAGCAAATAACATTCCTTTTTGTCACTAGTTTACATAAACAGAAATGTAAATAAATATGGTAGCTAATATTATTTGTTTAACTGTTCAAATGAATAGATGAGATGTGAATATCAAAATAAAACTGTGATAAATACAAACTACAAAGAACAAGGACGACAGTAACAAACAATGTGTGCATAACATGTAAAAAAATATATTATGTATAATTAAAAATATAGTGGGTATTTTTTTTGTTTTTTTATCAAGTAGATACAGCACAAAAATATACATATAATATATTTGTATAGTTTTCTTGTGATACAAAAATAATTGACAAAATAGAGAGCTTTTTTTCTTTCTTTCAATATATCTATATAACATAATTGTATAGATAAATACTTAACAAACATATTTCAAATTTATACTTAACATTTTAACATGGCAGATGTGGCTGCAAACCTAAGCTTTACAACAATTTACACGAAAATATAAATTGTTTCAAGTACAATAATAATAATAATAATCGATACAATAATAAATGAGCAAACATGTATACGTATAAAATAATAATATTAACGGTTAGGTTAGTAATAATAATAATAATAATAATTCATTCAGACAGGGTCATTTTTTAACCTAAAACAATAACCGGTATGATTGTAAATCGGAGGAACGGTTATTTGACAGGATACAAATATATGTAAAAAAAAAAAAAAAAATGTACGTTTATCAAGAAAATGATGGTGGTTATTACTCAAAAAAGTTAAAGCGTTTAAAAAATAATAAAAATGACGATAAAGGATAGGAAAGTAAAGAATTCGGTCAGACTTGATATTTTAGCCATCGACACTCGAGGGAAATAATAATAAAATAATAATACGCATCGTATTATACGTAATATTATAATATCGACACGTACTACACGCATATTAACATTGAGAGATCGTCGGATCGCGCGGCGGCCGCGTCTTCCGGTCGGCCATGGCGGCCCATGCGTCCGAGTACAGTTTGTCGTCGTCGGCCGCCACCAGGAACGACATGTAACTGATTCGCTTGGCGGACAGGTCGTCGGAACGGGAACAGACGTGACCGTGCAGCTCGTTGGCGCGTTCCAGGTCCAACCATCTGTGGTAACAATAATCCGGAGCGTAGCACGCAATCGGTTAACAATGTCACGAGAGTGTGTTGTTGTGTGGTGAGGTGGTGGAAGTGGTGGTTGGTAGTGGTTGGTGATTGGTGGTTCTGGTGCGGTTTTAACCGGGTTATGTGTCACTACTACTGGTGGTCGGTCGGGTCGGTGGTTAGTGGTGGTTACCTTTTCAGCGACAGCGGTCGGTCGGGCGCCACGGTCACACCGGTCGGGCCCCACAGCCAGAACTCGAGCAGCGCCTTGCACTTGGACAGCGAGTTGGGCTTGTTCTGGCGCAAAACCTGCGACAGGCACACGGTCATCTCCCACGTGGGCGCCAACAGCCTGAGCACTTTCAGCATGACGTCGCACAACGTGTCCTCCTCCTGGCACCGAAGGAAAACGAGACAAATCGTTAAAAATAAATAGAGGCACTTGCATTATTGTAATTTTATTATTACTAGGGCTAGGGACTTATAGTTCTAAAAAAAACTTAAAGTATGTATGCATTTATGCTCTAAAAATGTACCAAACATGCTATAAAATTTACGAAATATGCTCTAAAAATATGCAAAAATGCTAAAATAATTTCTTATAAAACATAAATTTTACTGTAAAAACTCAAAATATTTAAAAAATTGTATTGTATACTATATTTTAATATGTGTTATTAATCATTTTTCTATTATTTATGGATTTTTTTTTTTTTAATCTTTTAGCTTAAATTTAAACAAATAAAAACACCAAATAATATTCAATCTCTTTAGGTATTCAGTAAAAAAATTTCCGATACCAAGAAAACTCAAATTAAAAATTGAAAAATATGTGAAATATGCATTTAAAATTCAAATATAACCCTAGATCTGCTACTGGCATGTAGTTAAAAGAAGTCTTTTCGTTTGTCGCTAGTATTAGTAGTATTGTTTGTAGTAAATACACAATACGTGGCACGTGCATAGCATCTATATACACGTTTTATACTCAATAAAAAGGCGTGTCTTAATTCAGACGCGGAGAACTTTGGTTCGACTAGGATATACATTTATGGGAAGGGGATAAAACATATTTGTTTGTTTTAGCCCCCCTCCTTCTATGGCCTTCAACCTTATGCAATTTTCGAAACGTCTGATGAGCTTTGAATGGATTTGGGAAGTGGCTTAACCCCAACAATTCCCCTTAATTTCTTATGTTTATTATAGCGGGAAGTATGAGTACCGATCGAGCAGTTTCTGTTCATTTTTTAAGGGACGTCGTAGTTAATTTTTTGTCTTCGTACATCTAAATATATATTCTAGCTATGTAGAATATCGTTTAAGTTGATTTTAGAGTTTAAAAGCTTATTATGAACATTAAATAGAAAAATATTTTTGAAGGAATGTCATATTATTTTACAATAGGCTAAATGAGTTCAAAATATTCTTTTCTTTAATAAAATTTTAAAGAGGTGCTTAAGCTCTAAATCCAACGTTAACGATACAATTGATGTTCTGCGTAGCGCAATTTTGCAATATTGTTCGTTGGATGGAGACAACAAATGCGGGTACGACCGAAGTTTCCTCTTAATTAACAAAAATTGATCGTTAATGGCGTAACTCGTTATTGTTCGAGCATTGTATGATCAGTCTACATAAATTGTGTCCAGATTTAAAAAACAAAAATACTATCCTAAAACCCATTTAAAATAGTTTATACATATATAGATACATAACATAATTATACTTTATTCATTTTTAACATAACTAATTATATGCCATGCAAATATAACAAGCATATCGCGGGCATGAAAAAAATTTCAAATACAATTGAAAAAAAAAATAATAATAATATACTATATGAGCGTACTATTTTCTACATTTTTGTAGTATTTTGTCTTGAAAAACATATGAAAAAAAATAAAATACATTTATGCATTTATTCAAAAAATATATGTTAACTGAAAATTACGGAACAATACACAATTGAACTAAGTAGGTATGGAAAGAATTATAATACATCTCGCATCTGTATCTGTATAAACGCTATCGTTTAGTTTAATAATAGATTTGCAATTATTTTTACAGAATCTCTGTATTGTTCAATGTTACGTACAATAAAATTGTGTATTGTAAAAACCTTTGAATATATTTTAGAGATTTCGTGCTAAAAAAACATTGATTTTTTTTTTTTAATAACGTATGAATCAGGCCATATTTCAATTATTAAATATTAAGGGCTGCCATTGTATACCCTGCGATACCTCTTCAAATGATGTCCTTGGACACGATAATTTTTAATCCATATGGGCTCTTAGGTATAAGTTTATATAAAAAAAATGTATTATATTTTTAAATGTAATAAAGTATCATATTAAATATTTAATTTAAACTTTTATAATGACATAGAAATAAATAAAAAATATAGTGATGGTTATGGGATTCATAACAAACAATAATAGTGATAACGGGGAAGGGGAACACTGGATGCAACTCATGTACCGTTTATCGGGTTATTTTTGGGATTCAATTCATATAACACGATAGAGTATAAAACACCATTCTTACAACACATTTTGGCATACATCGCTACGTTCCTCGGCATTGTTGCTTCGCTCCACCCAATTTATTTACGTCTTTCGACTTGCTGTGCAACGTGAGGGCATATCGGTTAGGTAATCGGTATTTATCGGTAAGCTAAGCAAATACCTTATAGAATATAGAATATAGAGTATAGATCGTTAGATAATAAATTAATAAATTAAAAAAAAATATAAATTTAATCGATGAATTAAAATTAATTTAATTATTTCGGTTCAAAAGTGACAACTTTGCTTAAAATATTCTATGTTCATTCGTGTAGTTAAAAAGGTTTCTATGCTCTATCATGTTTTACCAAATATATGTGCAGCCGGTACGACGACAGGTAAATCGCAGATCCTGATTTGGAATTTTTGAGGCCAGGGACAAAATAAAAAAAAATTGGCCTATTATCAACAATAATTGTAAATTAAAATTATAATTAGTAACCAGTTAATAACCAGTTATTTACTCGATAAAATGGATTAACATGCTGGATAAATATTTGAATGTAAGTATTACAAAACCTTCAAAACTTTTATAATTTTTTTTTTTCTGTAAAAGCAACGCCCATTCATCAATTGTTATAACAATAGACCATTTTAGTACGAGTATTTCTTATCTTTTCGATCTACAATTTTGTGACAACCAAAAATATAATTTATATTTTAACACAAATATTATTGATTGTGTAAAATTGTCATATTAAATGATCAAAAAAAAAAAAAAAATTAAATCCAATTCGTGGGCTCCTGATTCGCATGAGCCCTAGACAATATCAAAACTGTCTCAGTGTAAACCGTATTCGAGTGTATGTCGCCGTAATCGCGGACAAGTAAACCCAGCAATAATGCAGAGAATTTTTTTTTTTTTTTTTTTGGGGGGGGAGGGGCCAACAGTTGCGTTTACCTGGAAATGGGTATCCAGTTGAACCACCGCGACGGTCGGGTCGGCTCCGAAACAGTTTCTGGTCACCACGAACGGGTCCAAACTGTACCGTTCCACGTCGGACGCCTGTAGGCCCATCAGCAGATTAACCGTTTCGACCAGAATGAGTCCTGCCTCCTTGGTGACGTCCGCGTACTTGGCGTTGTACTCCTTGCAGTACGATTCGACTGCCTCGACGCGGTGAGCGTTCCACAGGGTGACGTAAGCTGTAAATCACGTGCACAACGCGGTGTATAGATAATATTATCATTATAACGATAATCATCGAATAATAATTAATTATTGGAGGTGCATTTCTCCAGCACCCGCCCCCCCCACTTTCAATTTTCAGAACCAGGCCCGGGGCTTTCGATTGTTCTTGTTTGTTCCGAAAATTTCATCGTTTGTTCCATCCCTGTTACTGATTTATAATAACTGATTTACCCTGGGGGTGCGAAGGAAACGATAGCACCCCCCCTCACTTTCGATTTTCGACACCGGACCCGGGGCTCTCGATTGTTCTTCGTTTGTTCCGAAAATTCTATTGTTTGTCCCATCTTTATTTCCGACTTATAATCGATTTTCGATGAGTGTGTCAAGGGGTAATATCGTGACGTAAGGGATGGAACAAACGATGACATTTTCGGAACAAACAAGAATAAACGAGAGTTCCGGGTCTCGTTCTGAAAATCGAAAGTGCGGGGCTGAGGGAATGCACCTAATTATTGGAAATCATACGTATATATATGCACCACAGACGTATTCGGAAAAACTAGGTGATAATAATTACACCCCACACCAGGGGTGTCCGACCCGCGGCCGCCTCAGATAATTTTATGGCCCACAAGATTCATCATACTTTTACATAATGTGCATAATTTTAGTGCAGAACATTACACCAATGTCGTCAATTATTTACGTTTATGTATTATTTATTGTAATTTTACCGAATCAGCGGATAGTGTTAGTGTCCTGATATAAAAATACAAGAAACTACTTAATATAGACCAGTTTTATTTTTATCTACGAATAATAATAATTTATAGTTTATAATTTTATGTACGGTCTCAATGGGATTATAATACATTTCCAAAGTCACCCGCAAGATCGTTTGGGTTGGACACCCTTGCCCCCACACCCTCCACCTCAATAAACAAATCATTTTTGTCTCTATTTTTTTTTTTTTTTTTCATAAAAGTGAATACGAGAAAACGCGATTTAGATTTACATTTTTTTGGGAACGCGTAAAACACAAGAAAGCAAAAATAAGGAAAATAAAAATCATGAATACTTCATTTTCACATGAAAAATAATATTCAGGAAATATATTTCACAGGAAAATTTTACATCAGTATAAAAAAAATCAAGAATATAAAAATCGGGAGAGCAAAAATCAAGAAAGTTTATACCGGAATGGAAATTATACGGGAAAATATTACATAGAAATATACAAGTTGGGAAAATAAAAATCAGGAATATAAAAATCGGGAAAATAAATTACAGGAATGTTTTTTCGGGAAAGAAATAACACTGGAGAAAATTGATCGTAAACATAAAAATCGAAAAAACAAAGTATACAAGAAAATATTACACAGGAATGTAAGCACGAGAAACATTTTTAAATTAAATGGAAAAAGATTTACATAATTAATAATAATTAATTTCGTGTAAAAATTATGCCTGTGCACCACTTGTTTTAATTTTTTACCGAAATCGATTTTCCTGAATTGAATATTTGAAGTTTTTTCGTTCAAGACAATATATCTTTCATGTATTTTATCATTATTAGTTTTAATTTTCCCGGAGAAAACATTTCCACAAATATTTTTCCCGATAAAAATTTTCCTGCGAATTTATTTTCGTCGGATACCAGACAAAATATTCTACGTTCACAATATTCAAGTGCGGATATGTCTTAAAATCATTTATTATTATTATTTTTTTCGTGTAACATCATAATATTTTGTTGTTTAAAAACGATATAATATCAAACGTGTAAGACGTTTAACCGAAGATAAGCCATAGAAAATAAATGCCCTTCTCACCCTAAATAATATACGTCGTCGTCGACCTTCACTCACCTTCTTCGTTTTCAGCTCCCGGCGAGTATTCCTTCCCCACGCGCGCCATGAATTCCGTCACTTTGGTCAGGGTGAAATGATTGTTAAGCACGTTGTTCAGCTCGACTCGCTCGCTGGAAATGCTCAGCGTCACCGGCATGTCGTGCCACTTGCCGTTGTAGAACGCGCAGCCAGACTTTTGTAACCGACTCGTCGGGTCCACGCGGAAACTTGACCACTCCAAGTTCTTAGTCTTCAACGCGGCCAACTCTTTCGGGATTTTCGGGCCGCACGTAGCCTGCACATACAAAAAGTATCTGAAATTAACTGTCGGTGTCGGGTTCAACATTGTTGTCCCTTAACTTGATTTTTTTCGTTTTTTTCCAAGTAGTGCTTTGTACTAGTCATTGGCATAATAATTAGGATAAATGCTTCTTTTTTTTTTTATTATTTAGTCTCTTTGAGGGCATTAAACTTATGTGATTTTTAAAATGTTTTTATTTTTGGATGGGGCACATCACCCCAAGTTCTCCCCCTTAATTGCGTCTACGATTAGAGTGGTATTTCCACGATAAAGTATATGCAATTGTCGATTATCAAGTCGAAATGTCCCTATGTTGCACAAGAGGAAGTCGAGAGATATTTTTGATTTGCGAAGTGTAAGCGGAGCGGTCGGCGAGCGAAGTGAGTCACCATTTTATAAGTGTTAACTACAGCAAAATAGAGTGATAAAAGATGACT
Organism: Stegophylla sp. TES_Ste_2020; assembly: GCA_025469315.1. NCBI lineage: Eukaryota > Metazoa > Arthropoda > Insecta > Hemiptera > Aphididae > Stegophylla > Stegophylla sp. TES_Ste_2020. Next base: position 54,390 of record JAIPRM010000147.1, on the reverse strand, counting down.
GATTCAATAACGCTCTGATTGGTACATGGATTTTGCTCTGGATTCTTTTTTGGGTAGATATGAAAAATGGACAACGCACACGAGTGATGTGACTACAAGGGTTCAATACTTTGTGCACGAGAAATAGTCATTCTATATCTTGTTTAAACCATGTATCGACAAAACGTATTTACATTATATTATTTATATAAAATATTTATCATAGGCGTCCGCTCCCCGTGGGTTGTTGCATTAGATACGTCAAATCCGTAGGCGGATAGGCCTATCGAGAAACCGGTATTATCTCGTAAACCATCGCCAACATTAACAAGCAGCGTTTCGGGATATAGAACATCATTTTATTCATCCTTAAATAACATAATATAAAGAGTACTAAATCATATAGCGTTTACCATCTACGAGTACATTATTTGTGTTGCATAAATTTGTAATTTATCTTTGAAAATAAATTTGAATATATTCAATTATAATATAATATAATATTATTTTATTATCATCATAAAATAATGATTATTAACATAAATCATTATTAACATCATTATGTTAATTAATAGATGTTTTTTTTATAAAATATGTCTCATAGTATATTATATTGAAATAATTGTACAGTTATTCAAATAATAGTCAGTTATTTTTTAGTAATATTTCTTATTTATTTGTCGTGTCCATCTATCAGACACTAATAAAAATGTTTGTGAAGAGTCAGGTTTACAAGTTTGAAAATGATAAGAATGTAATTCGAAAAATGGTAGCGTCGAATTAGTGGTCAATCCACTATTTCCCAAAATTACACAAAAATTAATTATTCTTTCGATCAAGGTACATCACTGTACGTTTTTTTATGATTAATGTAACGCTTCGCTATTTTCATAGAATTCCTCTTGCTCGTTTTACGAGCTCATGTCATACAACAATCATTTTCGATCATCTGCGACACACGTTTGTGACCAATATATGGTGTTTAATAATATTATATTTTCTATTTAATTATGAAAAAAAAATTAAGAAAAATACAAAGTAATGCTAATTTTATTATTATTATTTAAATTTTCTTTTAGGATGGCATTGCTTTATGGCACACCCAATTCTTTAAGTTCTGCGCACGCACTGTGATCACACAATCTTCCGGGCCATCTTCTAATGTACGTAATTATATTTTATTAAACTCATTCAAAGAGACTCAAGTTTTTCTTCTGTCTAGTTTTTAATCATATATCACCACCTACCACCTGCCAAAAAACACCGTGGCCTGAGCACTTTTATAAAATATACTATTTCCTCCATTGCGTCTACAGGTATCCGGACGGTTTATTTTTATTATGAATCTGTTCTACATATATATATATATATATATAAAGGAACCAACAATTTATATATAATTTATTCAATTAAATTTATACGTGAAAAAAAAAAACCGTATCAAAAACTTAGCTGCAGCAAGCTATCAAAAATTACCCGGGACACCCGTCAGTACTATAAAACCATAACTTGGCGAGAAGCCGGCCTGCAAAGAACGAGACGTGTCTTTAACAATAAAGTATAGGCGTGTAGTCACCTGGTCCAAAAGTTTGGTCAGTGCTTCGTGGTTGGCAATTACGACAGCTTCGTAACTCTCTTCGAGGCTCTTATGTCCCGGCTGAGTGTTTCTGATGCTGTCTTCGGCTCCAAACTGCAACGGACAGATTGTTGTTATTATAAGAGTAGAGATAAGCACGTGAAAAATTAAAGAGTTAATGAACCCCTAGCGGTAAAAATTTAAACGAATAACCGTATGATAATAATAATTTACAAGAGACTGTACATATCAAGAGTCTCCGAATTATGGCCAGCGACCAGTGGACTAAATTCAGTCCCCGGAAAAGTTTTGACTGGTCCGCTCAATTGTAGCTAATGATCTCAAATAAACGTTACATAATATTAAATATGCGAAACACAATGACAATTAAATTGTTTAAGTACAGAAAACTAAATGTTTTAATTCTAATAAGTCTTAATATGACAATTATTGTCTATGCAAAGTGGGTAACGGATAATGAAAATGTACTACCAGTATTATAGGTGGTATCACTAAATACCGAATCGGATGGAATCGACAGTTTTTTGCGTTAAGTGTAGTTATTTAATTTATGAATATACTTGTTTTATTGCCTACAACTATTAAAATAATCAATTTTTATATTTTATTCGAGTTATTCAATTCATGAAAAAATTAAAATGCAGTTTATAAATCATATGCTATTGGCTATTGGCTACTTAAGCAATGTAAAATTATTTGTAAAATAAAATAATAATATAAAGGTTCTTGAATTTATTGTTATTTATATTATGCATTTCTAAAAATCTTAAAATAGTATATTTATTACAAATTCTTTGGTCCCCTAAGAGCTTTTACTGTTTTTTTTTTATTGTTCATGTATGATTAGGATTCAGATTTCAAGGCAATATAAATTTAAAAAAAAGGCACTAAAAATTTGAAAAAAAAAAACAAAAAAGGCAGGCCATTTAAAAGAAATTTAAATATTTTTCAACAATTTAAAATTATTATGTGTTAAAAAACTTAACAAAAACATATATTTTGATAGCATATCTAATTCTAATTTTCATTATGTTCATCATATTTTTGCAAGTTCTTATCATTGTTTACGGTAAAAATGTTCAAAATTAATGTACGCAATAACTTGTTAATTTAACACAAAACATAAAAAAAAAAGAGGTAAAAGCAACTAAAGGCATCTATAGGTAAAAAAAAGGTAAAAATTATGAATGTCTATTAGCGTAAAAATTAAATGAAACACATTTTTGTATGCAAGAATTGTGTTTCTATAATTTACCTCCCCTCCAAAAAGGCATTTGCCTCAAAATCCTAACCCTATACATGAACCTCGAGAAAAAAAAGTGTGTACTTCGCTCGTCGGGTGGGATTTTCTTGATGGGTGTATTGAATTTTAAAGAAACGATAAATCATTTCTTCAATAAAACGATTCTGAACAAAGAAAGTTAATAATATAAAAAATAAATGAGAAAAAAAAATGTTAGAAAATGACCAAATTTTTTTTTTCGCATTTCCATAATTTTCTTGCGCCAAAATCTTTCTTATATTATTTTCTATCTATGTTTAAATTTTCATATAGTTCGGATCAAAAAATTATGGTTTCCGAGTCGTGTTTTTTAAATTTTGGGTAGTTTTTCCCCCCCAAAAAATTGAAGAATTGAGAAATTCAAAAAATGACCTCTCTAAAGTACCATCTAGAGGAAAATCCGGTTTTAAAAAAGTTGCTGATCGAAACTTTTGGACAAGCATTTCCATACGAAAAGTTGTACACAGAAACAAATAAAATAAACATCGTTGTAAAAACACTAGCTTCGTTCAGAATCTAAAATTCGAGAACTCATGGTATACATTATAAAGAGTGAACACTCACGTCGTCGCCAAATTGGATGGTCGGATATATCTCCGACTCAGTCTCACTGCCGTAGTACTGCATGGACGTCAGTCGTGCCATTTCGGGAGAGCTGTGATCGCATTCGGGCGCCGAGAAATTGACTGGTTCGTAAGTTTCGTCGGACGCGCTGGAATCGCACGTTTTGGGCGCGTCCGGGTAATCCGTAAGTATGATTTCCGTGGACGGCACTGACTTGGGCGGCACTTTTGACACCGGCGGAAGACTTCTAGGCGGTGGTGGCGGTTTTGAAGGACGCACTGTATGTAATATAACGATAAAAAGTAATTAAACATTAATTAATTTAAGAAAAAGTACATCAGCGCAGCAAAACGTTAACTGAATAATGTGATTTCTTAAATTATTTACGTCCGCGTTAAGTGGGTTATTGCAGCAGTTACGTCAAGTACGGAACAACAATTAGCGCGTTCTCAGTAAATAAAAGTGAAAAGAGTGTTTTAATAATTCAATTGTGGTTGAATATTCCTTCTATACACCGTGATTAATTATTAATAGTTTTTGAATAGGTTTGAACCATTTGTAATGAATCGTGAGTGCAGTGGCATACCCAGGAATTTTTTTTGGGGGAAGGGAGGGATGTAATCTGGTGGTGGATTAGGGACTAAATCCAGTACGAGAAATTATATACCCAGTCATAGACACAGCACAGTTAAGGGGATTGCCCCCCCCTCATAACCCCCCAGATTTTGGGAAAGTCGAACAAATTAATGACCTTTGGGGGGGGGGAACTACAAAATCACTCAAATAAACACGTCCCCCCACAAAAAAAAAAAAAATGTTTTATCTTAATTTTGTCCATATTAGTAAACTTTAATGAGAACAAAAAATTGTTTTCTTGCTTTACCCGAAACGTATATTTTTAAAAATTTCGCATAATTCCTAATAATACTATTTTTAACTTAAAAAAAAAAAAATATATTTTTCATTAATAACTTAATCAAAAATACATTTTTATTGACTATAAGTTATTATTTTATCAATTTTATGGTCTTTAATATAATATGGTTTATCGTATAAACCATATTATGGTTAATTTATACCAAAGTTTTATGGTATAAACTTTATACCATAAAAAACTATAACAGCTCTTTTTTACACACAACAAAGAATTTTATAGATAAAAGTTTATCAATTTTTATTACGTATTCAATATCGTATATGTAAAATAACCAAGATTGTAAATAAATCTATAACTATAGTGCAGACTTCTTCAATTATTTTATCATTCCATTTATGTAACTCATAATCAATGATTCATCAATTATATATATAATTCATAATTGATTTATCTCATTTTCCATGAGTATACGAAATGTTTTGAACTATTCGTTTACAGGCAGCAAAAAAGTAAACTGGGAAAAAAATACAATGTGGGGGTAGGTATACCCCTCCCCCACACCCTACTGCGTGAGCATCCACTTAAAATAAGGCACAACCTAAGTAATATTTAATAATTTTAAAATACAGAAATATTATATTGATTTTACACGCTTTCTTAATGTTACATTAGGTACTTTTTTTTGAGTAATTATTGGTAAATTATAGGTAAATCAGTGAAAAATCATGGAAGTTATACTTTTTTGAAGATAATTGTTTTAGGTAATATTCTAAAGTAAAAAGTTAACATTTTGAAATGGCAGTTAATGCATTTAAATTGAGCGCCTATGATAAAATATTATTTCGAGTGAATTCAAATGGAAGGACATAATCAGTGGTATTATAGGTAAGTCAAAAGGAAAATGTTCAATATTCTGATAAAGTAGTGCTAAAATAGAATGGTGATTTTTCTTTTCCTTTTCGGGAAATAATAACTACATACTATGATTTTTGAATTGATGATATTTTAAAATAAATTGGGCCAATGGCTGATTTCATAACACAAATTGCATTGAATATAATAAAAGTGATGTTGATAAAGTTAACGCATTAAGTACAACAACTACACTATCTCTATAGTTTTCTCTGGATCCATGAGTATGAGATATTCGATAATATACTTTTTCTTTTATGTGCATTTGGGAATAATTACGAAAATATTACATTATATAATTGTATTATTATTTTAATTACACATAGTTTATATTATTTATATGTGGGTTACGTAACGGACCAGCTGCAATGAGCAAATTTATAAATCATATAATAACGCACGATCGCTCGAAAAAGAGGCAGTGTGCATTATAATATTAAAAGCAATACAATTAATTAAAAAAATTATGTTAACGTATTGTGATTAAAACCGTAATAAATAGGAAAAAATATAAGGCTAAGTGACTAAGTAAGATAAATCTAAATGTTTGGAGTTCACGGTGTTTACATTTGACTCACGTTGAGTTATTTTAATCGAAATAAATAGTTGAATTATTAAACAATCAAAATAATTTTTACATTGTCACTTATCAGAATATATATATATATATATATATATATATATACTTATAGAAACCTATAAAGGGTCATGTGATAATCGTCTGATAGTAGAGGAATATTGTGAAATATAAAGCGGTGTGAGAGAATCGAACGTTCATTGAAGGAGACCGTTCATTGTAAGGAGAAGATCTTCCCCGTGACCTATATTTTTTTTTACTATCTGTCTTAATTGATCAATTTCCAAATTATTTAAATTATAATCGAGTATGTACATACTTTATAATGGTTCAAAGAACTATTATAAAAACAGATCGATTATGTTGTATTGAAATAGTTATCGATCACGCCGTAGACCATCAACCAATTATTATTTTTAAATGTACATGTAATTACATAACTTCTGAAAATGTAATGAAAGTATATTATTTGATTCAATGAACTTCAAACGCCGAGGTATAGTAATTTTCAAGCCATCGTGAAAATATAAAATACATAGTTTCTTTCACTAAATATTTTTCAAACAACGTAAAATACTTTCAAATAATTAAAAAAAAAAAAAAAAAAAAAAAAAAAAAAAAGAGACATTAGTGATCGGTACAAGGGAGAGGAAGAGGAGGGAAATTTCACACGGTATTCACGACGATGATACAAGTACGCAATTTTAGGACAGAATAAAATCGTTATAGTTTTGAAATATAAAAAGTAAAAATTAAAAAATTGTAGAAAGCGCAAAAAAAAACCCTTTCTGCAACACTAACCGTGATGATGATGATGATGATTGTTGCACGACGTCAGCGCCGCTTTCGTGGCCGAATCCCTTGCGAACAGCCCGTCCGCCGAGTTGTGAATGATCTCCACGCCGGACTTGTTCATGTCCAGCGGATGGATGATCTCCAACTTGGGCCTGGGCGGCGCGGGCTGTTGCGGCGCGGCCGCGGTCATCGAATCCCGACTGGGTATCCTGAGGAATTTCTTGATTTTCAGGCCCACTTTTCCCGCCTTGCCGTACTTTTTCTTCTCGTACGCGGGCCGTTTGCCGCCCATCGACGGCGGCAGCGTGGACGATTCGCGCGGCGCGTCGCCGGCCACGGCGGCCGCGGACGCGCACGCGGCCATTTCGGCCGACGACGGTCGCGGCTGTTCCCGTCCGTCGCCCGCGCCTTTGCCGGACGACTGTTCCATTTCGATCTGTTCGCAGTACTCGGCCAGCAGCTTGCGGTTCGCCACGGTCACGTCGTCCGGCCTGTACTCGTCGTCAGACAGCGAACTGTCCGCGCCGTGGAATACCAGTTGACCGGCCGCCGGACAATTGGCAGAAGACGGCGGCGGCGGCGGTTTCGGCGCTTGGCGCTTGATGCTCCTGGAACACTCGGGCGGGCTGCCGTTGTTGCTGGTGACGGAAGTCTGTAAGAAAATGAAGGGACCACAATGAGAATCTGGTAAGTAAACAAATTTGGGGGGGGGACACAAATAAAAAGGAAGGGAGACACTATTCCCAATCTGTTTTTCACATTGTTTTTTCCCCCAAAAGTTCTCTTTCTCAATACCATTTTTCCTAAAAGTTCTTTTTCTCAAGACTATTTTTCCCAAAAGTTATTTTTAATAGTACCAAATCTATCAATATATATCATCAAATATAAGAAATTATTTATTGTTAAATAAAATAATTAAAATTTTAAATTTTGACAGAATTTTGAGGGCCATTATGGATTATTATATTTTTTCCAAAATTATTCGTTATAGCCCGAGCATACACTATTTTTACGACAACTTTGATCTTGATTTTTCGAATGCTTATAATAGAGATATCCATCAATAAGTAAAAGCTTTCCTCCTCCATTGGGATTTATAAATTCGGCCATAATTTTAATGAATATGATAGTATGAAAACTCCAGGTTAATATACGTAAGTTAATTTACGAATTATTTTTGTACGAACGTCGGAGTTACGAAAAATCACTCATTGAGACAACGACTGTAAAAATGAAACTAAACAGGTAGGTAAATAACAAACCAATTCAATAATCGATACCGACCATTTATCCGATTAACCAAGTAATAAAAATGATTACATACGCGTACCACTAGTATGCTTGGCCTCAATACATTAATTATGTCTAAATATGATTTTGAGAGAAATTAAATAGTAACACATAAATTTTATAATGATGTTATTTGATTTTTTTTCTGTCAATGTTTTTTTGAGCAGAAGTACTAATCCAAAATATCATAATATAATTTTTATTATCCATGTATTTATGACACCGCTGTAAACAGTGTAAACAATAAAGTTTATCATTTTGTCATTGAGTGGACTTCAACAAACTCAGGTTATTTAAAATTGTAATTTATTATTTACCGGGCAAACGTTAGAACGCCATGTCCGGCGTCCGTGTACCTGCGAACCATAACCATGGGTATACGCTTAAAAAGTAAATTTGGAGGTGGGTACAAGCATAAATAGAAAATTGGGAGGTGGATACACTTCGAGTACCCTCGACTACACCACTGAATATACACCTTCCGAGTTCATGTAGTGTTCTCGGTTTAACCGATAAATTACGTCCGTGGTGGACACACAATTTGTCACTATGTCACTATGCGCCTCAAGTCGATCAATTATAATACACAGGGATTTTTTAAGCGCGCTCCTCTCAATTTGGTTGGTAAAAATGCAAAAAATTGATTTATTTTTTTGAATGTTCAAGTCATGTTTTCTATAGGTAACTTTTTTTTTTTTCATGACACCATAAGGATGTCCTGCGGCAATAAATTTTTTTTTTAATAGAAACCCCCTATTTTAACTGCAAAATTGTATTCAGATTATTTTTATGTATTGAAATCAACAAAATTCGAACGAGAAGTTTTTGAATCATTCAAATTTAAGTACTTTAAGTACTTAAAATAGTCTCTTAAACACACATTTAGTTACCTACGTATAGGTATTGTAATTACCATCAATCTACATAATTACAATTTAATCAGAAGCACTTAGTTAAAATGGTGTCTGAGTATGTACATTAATATATTTTAAAATAATTGAAAATTAATTAGGTGTTAGCTGGTATAATTATAGATTCATAATAATTGAGGGGGGATGGTTGCAAGAAAGGCATTTCAGAGGAAGTGCCTATTTGCTTAAAATGTGTTATTCGATTCAGCGATATCTATAGTACATACCCACAAATTTTGGTTTTAGTATTTAGTTTTTATGGCTCATAATGTAACATTTATATGAACAATATTAAATCTATTCAAATGTTTTGTTGTGATCACTTAAATTTTTATGTAATTTTTGTATTTTTTTGTTCACGTTTATTTAAATTTAATGCATTTATTATCATTTATTGTTCTCGTTCTTTAAATGTAATAAAAAAAATAATTTTTTCATTTAATGTATTTTTTTTTTTAATAATTCTAATAATTCAAAACATCTAATCCAACGTAACTATTTTTAAATTAAAATGTGTCTGGGGGGTGCAGGGTATACCAGAAACACGTTTAATGCATACATGATAGGCATTTTATGTCTTTCGAATTTCCTCAGTTTGCATGTATTTGTAAGTGTTTAAAAAAATTTCTTTTTATCGAACTATAAACTAGAGCTTTCAAATTCAAAAAAAGTTAATTGTTTTACTCGTTGACATCTAGAAGATACAAGAACTTTAATTTTTAATTGCGAGTATTTCAATACGATGTTTTCGGAGAAATGTCTTTTTTGCACTTACCCCTCAATTACGTAATACGTTGAAAACTAAACATGCATCCAAGAGACTATTACCTTAATACTTAAATTAGAATGATTTAAAAACTATTAGTCCGAATTCGGTTTCAATACATCAAGATTCACAGGAAAATTACCCAAAATAAAATCCGTAATTAAAATAGGGGTTGCCATTTGAAAGAAAAAGTTAGTATCGCCACAGGACATTCTAAAGGTGATATGAAAAAAATTAGTTATGGGAAACATAGTTTTTATTAAAACTTAATATTCCGAAAACAAAACAAAATTCTGCATTATTAAGGTCAAAAAGAGCATGCTTAAAAAATAATCCTGCGTGTTATAATATGTAATAATTTATTTGTACTGTCTTAATTGCAGAAAATGAAACGTATAAATTATTTCAAATTTTTAGTGAATTATACTTCACAAATATTTTGAATCAAAATTTTTGAATTGAACACATTGAGCTCTTAACTTTTTATCTTGTAACCTGAGAGTAAAATGACCTCAAAACGTCAAACTGATTGCTGACATTTGGTCCTCGGACTCCACCAACGCACCTCCTCGATCGCAGCCTCATTTTGTCTCGACTCGTCACACTCCCCTAACGCTGTTCCAATTTAAATCTCAATTACTGCGACCCAAGTACCGGGTGGTTCTGAGCTCATTTCCCTAGGGAATCATTAACATTTTGGAAAGACTTACTAAAAATATGCTTGCGGACTGGGAATTTTCCAACATGTTTAATAAACTACTTAGTAATATAACACATATTAATGAAAAATGAAAACAATATATGAGTATACCGACCCGTAGCCATACGTATACCTAAATGAAACATTGAAATGGAATACGCTTAGAGTGACCTGTTGAAAAGAATTAAATTACTGTATCGAAATATTGAATCCCTTGCTCAATTGGATCACTGATAAGGAACTGTTATCATACTTTAAAATTAATATTATTGTTTTTGTATGTCTTATCTAATATGACAATATGAAAATTTAAAGTGATACCAACTAAATAAGAAAAATAATTTTATTTTTCTCAAAATGGTCATTCTTAGTGTATTCTATTTGATTGTTACAATTCACTATACGTAACAGTATACGACATGGCTACTCTATATATTCTTTACTTTATATGGAGTATACCGACCTTTTTGATAGGCGTCCTGGGCGGCGTAGCCGGATCGCGCAACGGTGGCGAATTTTCTTTGAAGTTGTGCAGAAACGATCGGTTTGCTGGGGCGACGGCGGCGGCGGGGATGGTGGTGGTAGTGGTCGACGTCGGATCACTGGGCTCGTCAGAGTCCGCTTTGCCGTCCGGTTCACCGGCCATTTCCCTGCTGGTCAACGACGATTCCGGCGTCGATTCGGCTGTGCTGCCGGCGGATCTCGTCGAATCCGGTTTCTGAGACGTGGCCACGGCCAACTTCAGCTTGAAGTGCATGGTTCCCATGCGGGGCACGTTACTTCGGGTCTTGTACGAAGCCACGTTGTTGTTGCCGGAAGCGTCCGAGTCGGATTCCCTCGCCGACGACGACGTCACGTCGTGTTCGTCCGTGGCATTGTCCGCGGTCTTGGCCGTTTCCGGCGGATGTAAGTTGACTTTTGGAATTTCCACCGCGTTCGCGAGCACCGGCGCCGGACGTTCCTCCTCGTCCGCCTGCTGCTGCAAACTGCACCGTTTTTTGTTCAAATACTGTTCGTTCGAGTTGGCGGCCACCAACGAACTCCGGGTCAATGTCGGTTTCCTGGTCACCTCAGTCTTTCTCAGTTGAACGTCGCCTCCCGCCGACGCCACCGCCGGGACGCTCGTATCCTGTTTTCGAACCTCTTTGTCGGCGGGGACAACGGCAGCTGCAGTCGTGGCAGTGATGGCGGAGGCGGCGGTAGCCAACTCTTTGTTCTTTAGGAAATTGAACACCAGCGACTTGGGCGGATCTCCTCCGGTGAACGGCTGCACCGTGACGCGGACGGCCGTCGACGGGACGGCAGTCTGTGCGGTAGATTTCGCGGGCGCCGCGCGGTTTTCGTCTGCCGTTTTTGGCACGTTGTTTGGGACGGATTTTTCCGGTAACGTCAATTTGCAGTTGAGGTTCGTGTTGGCTTCGGTCAGTCTTTTCAGTTCTTCGTCGTCACCGGAGTCCGCGCACTCCGCACCACGGCACTCGTCCTCGTCCGAGTATTCCTCGTCGTCGGTCGAGTACTCTTCGCCACCGTAACCGATGACTTCGGATTCGACGTTAGAGAACGACACGTTCCGGGACTTATCACAGGACCCGTTCGCTTTCAGTATGCTCTGTGACGGAGAAAGAAAGAAAAAAAACAACATTTTTAATTCATCAACCCAATGAAACCGCGCGTTTTAAGAGGACGTGTCACACCGGGCAAGGGGATCCCTGTACAGGCAATTTTTATGAAATTTTAAGGGGACGTCGCAACCACGTGTGTTGTTTCCTAATGTTGTTAGATTTAGTTTATTAAAGTCAATTTACCGATTATAACTTAAAGGTACTAATACTTAAGTATACTTAAAGGGTGTACTTAAAGGTGAGAATATTATCCAGGACATCTCATAGGATTTTATTAATATTATGATTTCAAAGCGAGTTATGATCATTTTAAAGTACTAATATTTTACATAGCTGTAATAGCTCACTTGAAAATGGAAATTTCAATAAAATTTTATGAGATGCCCTAGATCATGAGTCTTTAACATTTTTGGGCAGAGGGCCATTATTTTTTCACAAAAATCTTGCAGACCGCACAATCGTATTAAAAATTTTGAATCCCTGAGAATTTCCTTACCGTTCTCTTTTATGACAACTATACTTAATTATTTGTATAGTTTATAGTGGAATTCACGCATGCCTCTCTCTCCCCCCAATGGAAAATCCACATACAAATTGTGCAGATATTTAGCACGTAATTCGCATGAATTCGCAAGCCTAATTTTGAAATTCGTTTGACCCTCCTTCCACCACAAAAAAATAAAATTCATGGGAGGGGGGCAGGAACACGGATAGTGACATGCATGAAAATTTGTAGCAAGATGGATGCATATGTCGCAGCGTTTATGCTATTATGTGTGCAGTACGCAATTCATTTGAGAATATATCACGCCGTTATCGCGGTGTCGAGCGTTATAAAATAACTCAAATGTGCACCAAGTTTAAAGGAGATTATAATTTAAAAATTTACAAAACTATAGGATTTGAGGAGTACAATTTATTTCCTAACAATAAACGTCATAATTCATAAACTAGTATTTACGGTGAAAATAAAAATAAAATAATTGGTTTAATGAATTTTTATATAAAATATGTGAAATTTTTCAAATATGCCGTCATCCCTAAAATATGCATTTATGTGCAAGACAAACTTTTCCAATGTATTCTCTGCAATACGAATAGTCTACATGTTTTACTCCCGTTGAGCTGCATATGCTCATTACAAGTATGAAAATGCATAAGAATCCGGAACCTAATTATAATGTTTATATTTTATTGTATTTTTAAATTATTTATTAGGTGTAAGAGAAAATATAAAAATTCAATGTTTGTTTTTCGTAAATATTTTATGCCACAAAATAATTTCCAGTTCAAAGTTTAAGTGTAATACGTGTGTATTATTTTTAATTCTTACTTCATCATTACATGTCATACAAATCATTACACGATCAGTAAATGTAAGATCAGTGTACAATCACACAAAGAAGAAATAAAATTGTTATTCTGGTCGAATTTTGATCACTCGGTGATACTAGTACTAATTATTACGTTAACATATAATATAAAATTGATCATTTTTCACGAATAATGAAATGGACATGGACAATTCTGTTATTAAATAACAGTCGTTGAAACATACTAATTAAAATACTGACAACTATTATTGTATATTAACTGAAGCTTTGCTAAGAATCGTTCTATTGAAGAAATGATTTATCGTTTTTTTAAAATTTAACTCACCCACCAAGATTATGCCACCCACGGTGCGAAATAAGTTCGGATTTTTTTTATTGCTGTGTAATCGCATTATCTTCAGTCAAACATAGGTGAAAATTTTTTTACTTTAACATGTTTCACACGGACTATATTAAAAACGGATACATGAAAATTTCACACTATACCTACTAAGATGAATATTATTTTAGTAAGCAGAGTTTTAATTTTTTACACTTTGCATTTTTTTATAGGGATTAGAAAAGTATATAAAATCATGGAAATTTAAGATTTAATTAAGTACTTCTTTCATAATAATTTTATGAAAAAAAAAATAAAAACGCTACATTATAAATAAATTTCCCCTATATATCGTGTAAAAAATGTGAATCAGTAGAGTATTTATGGTTTTGTTTAAACTAATATTCGCGTAAAACATATTTTTGGTCTATATTCAGGTATGACAACATTCACCAACATAAATTCATAATTTTATTTACCTGAGCCGGTGATATTTCCGGTAATGGTTTGTAGTCGATATGTACCCGTTTAGGTCTTTCGGGGTGCTCCTCTTTCGGACGAAAACAGTTGGAGCACAGTTCTTTCTTCCAAGCATTCTGTTTGAATCTCGGACACACATTTTCCGGCGACATGGTGACTCAATTGGTTCTGACACGACCAGTGTAAACAATTTTTTCGAATTTCTTACCCGTCATAGTCCTACAAAAATTAAAATATTGTTATATAAATACAACACACATACACATAATAATTTACGTTTAAATACTTTATAAAATAAACAACTTTAAAATAGCAACAAAAATATAAATTGTGTTATAAAAAACGATATATATAAAAAAAAAAAAAAAAAAAACGCTTATTAAATATTTTCATTTATTATAAAATATATGTTATAATAATATAGTAGGTATATCAATTTTATTTAATAGTCATTAATTCATAAATATTAAAATGGAAACTACGATTAAAACCAGAATAGGAATCAACACACCCATAACGATTCCGGTCGTAGACTCGTTTTATGTAAATATAAAAATAATATTCTACTTCGTAATAATATGTAGGTTTCTAGTATAATATATTGTACCCTAAAAATAAAGAGCAATAAAATAGAAAGTATGATTTTAAAGGTGAATTTTTTTTTTTTTAGTTACACTATGGTAAATTTTATTATTTAATGGTTTTTCTGACATTATGCACACTTCGCGCAATTATGGTCTTATCTAAAGCGTATAATGTATTTTTTAAATTATATTCTTGAATTTAATGACTTGATTACTCCTCTCTGACGATAAATACCAACAATTTGTTTTCATTTTCTCCATGTAACGATGTGCTCTACTCATACTATATTATGTTCAGAGTTCACTACGATAATTAATAATATTGACATTACAAAAATATAGTATTATGTACTAGGTAAAAGCAGTGAGAATGTTAAAATGTTTTAATCATAGCTTCACATGACGTGTAACGAGGAGATAACGTAATACTAATAAGCTATATAATATAAATGCAAAGACCAAAAAGAAGAGAAAAGATTATTTCATAATATAAATGCACAAAAAGATGATACGATCAGTATTATTATACATTATATTGAGAGTAAGAATACTGTTCCATTTGAACTCTTATAATATTATTATCGACAAATAAATCTCGACGGGCACGTTTTTACTTTGATACAGTCATTTTAAAGTCAAACGTGGTAAGTGTTTTTTTTTTTTTGTTCGAATTTATGAATAATTTTACATTTATTTTCGAAACAAACATAAACACTTGTGTGACTGACAGAAAATACGGTTGTTATTGTATTTGAAAACGTTCTACTCTGAAATAAAGTCTAACGCATGATCTTCTCGCAGAGAAAATAGTGAATACATCATGCTAACACAAAACATAATATTACTGATTTGGAAACAAAATACCTCACCTATAAAATACTGATCTTTTAATAAAAATATTTAATATCAATCAATTGCTAACTTCAGGATTTTACTTATACAATGTAGGTGTGATTACTGTGTCAAAGTACCAGTAAATAACTTTGAGAAATATTGAAAACGTAAACTATTCGAAAATATTGCACGCCAATGCTTCATGTTTGAAAAAAAGTGTGCACTTCGCACGTCGAGTGGGATTAACTTGACGGGTGTATTGAATTTTAAAGAAACGATAAATTATTTCTTCAATAAAACGATTCTGAACAAAGGAAGTTAATAATATAAAAAAAAAAAAAAAAATGTAAAAATTCGGAGTGCCGGGCTGGAATCGAACCCCGGAACTGTCCCGTGATAGGCCGATTCCTTTACCATTACGCCACAAATCATAACTTGACCTTGTAGGTAAAATAGTAGGTATTTAGTATAAAAAACTGAAAATATTGAATTTTCAAAATAGAATAAAATAGTTAGAAAACTATTGTTACACGTGGATTCACACAGTCGTATTCAGCGTCAAAAAATACATAAGATGCAATAAAACATTATCAACCTTCAGCAACCACGTGTTATCTATAGATATCTCCAAATATCTGTCTGTATTTTCTTCAATTTTTTTCTATCAAACCCTTGTAAAATGTTTAATTATTTTGTCCAAATTCTAACTTCAAACGGGTTTAAAAAAAAAGTCGACAAACGATTTTTGAGAATTTTTCAGGTCAACTAGACATATATTATGTCAGTGAAATCATATTACATTTTCAAGTCTTAATATCAAAAATCAAAAATTTTATTTCATAAAAACTAACAAAAAATAAGAAATTTCCGAAATTTTCAAAATGCTAATTGAACTCAAAATTGATCAAATCTTTCTGAAAATTTTATGAAATATTCTCGTGATTATTTTTAGTGGTTGGTGAAAATTTCAAGTCCCTAGCTGCATTATTTTAGAAGTTATGTTAAAAAGTAATTTTCAATTTTACGGAAATTGCGGTAATAGCATATTTTGCCGTTTATTTGTAAATTTTTCGACAGTTTTTCCCCGTTTTTGGAAAGAGTATTGAGAAATTGGAAAAATGACCTCTTTAAAGTACTATCTGGGTTCGATTCCGGTTCTATAGAGATACTGATCGGAACTTTTGGACAAGTATATCTATACAAAAAAATGTTTTCAGAAAGAGAAAAAAAAAGCCGGACATACTTCGCACGATGGGTGGTATTCTCTTGACGGGCGTATTTAATTTTAAAGAAACGATAAATCTTTTCTTCAATAAAACGATTTTGAACGAGGGAAGTTAATAATATAAAAAAAAAAATGTTAGAAAAATGTCCAAAATTTTTTTTCACATTTTCAAAATTTTCTTGCGCAAAAATTTTTTTTATAGGATTTTCTATCTATGTTTAAATTTTCATATAGTTCGGATCAAAAAATGATGGTTTCCGAGTCGTTTTTGTCAAATTTTGGATAGTTTTTTCCAAAAAATAATTAAAGAATGAGAAAATCAAAAAATTATTTCCATACAAAAAGTTTTACACAGAAAAAAAATAATAAACATCACTGTAAAAACACTAGCTTCTTCACTTCGTTCAGAATCTAAAATTTTATAGATACCGCACTATATAAATTTAATTGTTTTATGTCAATTTACGAGGACACGACGGAATCGCAATCGTCGATCGCACACACCCACGTGTCTCTTGATGTCCGTACAAATTTTTCACTCTCAATCAGCAGTATACAGACTATGCGTCACGACGTGCACTGAGAGGTTCATTCGCGGTACCGAGAAAGTCAGCCACGCAATGCAAAATAATATAATAATATTAATATAATACATATTAAACGTATACAACATAGATATAATACCGTGTTTCTACGACTGTAATAAAACTTAATGAGGGGATAAACGCACTGTGTGTAAAAGTGTTCACGATTGACATTTGAGTGTCGTCGAAGCGGAATCGAAAGCGCAAAACCTGGGGCGAAAGGATAGGATAGGTCGGGGAGTGTGTGCTATGACGACAGAAATCGTATACAAGTTGTTAATGATGATAATAATAATAATTGACGTCTACTACGATTTATGACTCGGAGCGTTAATGATTTTTTTTTTTTTTTGCACTGTCTCTTAGAGAAGTGTCCGAACACGTTTGAGTAGTAAACTCGCTAGATCGGGGACGGCAAATAGAATTTGATTAATTCAATTCTAATTCACCCTTGCCCCGCACTATTTTTTTCAAACTCTATGCGCCTATATTATTTATTTATTTAACCTGAATAACACTTCTGTTTACAATAGGTGAACATTTCCAAGTTTCTTCTAATACTACGCATTACTTACGGCTAAATAATTAATAAAATCGATACGTTGAAATAATCTAGTTTTAGATTCTGAAGGAAGTGAAGAAGCTAGTGTTTTTACAATGATGTTTATTATTTTTTTTATTTATTTATTTTTCTGTGTACAACTTTTTATATAAAAATACTTGTCTAAAAGTTTCGATCAGTAACTTTTTGAAACCGGATTTGCCTCTAGATTGTACTTTAGAGAAGTCATTTTTTGAGTTTCTCAATACTCCAATTTTTTTTTGTGAAAAAAACTACTCAAAATTTGACAAAAACGACTTGAAAACCATCATTTTTTGATTCGAACTATATGAAAATTTAAACATAGATAAAAAATCATATAAGAAAGATTTTGGCGCAAGAAAATTTTGAAAAAAAACATTTTGGACATTTTTTTTTTTTTATATTAATAACTTTCTTCGTTTAGAATCGGTTTATTGAAGAAATGATTTATCGTTTCTTTAAAATTCAATACACTCTTCAAGAGAATCTCACCCGACGTGCGAAGAACACCCTGACGAGCGAAATACACCCACCGTGCAAAGTATGTCCGGCATTTTTTTTTCTTCTCAATATTTTACCGTTTTTACTAATATTTATTGTTGTTTTTCCACGCTTTTGAGAATTTTGAAAAAATATCATTCGAAAGTATCAAACAGAAGAATTAATATCTGATCTAAACAGGGGCTGAACAAAACTTTTAGACTAATTTTACCACCCTACATCATTTTATACATCATTAGAAATCTAATACATATTCATTTATATAAAAATGTTCGGAAACTATCAAATATTTATGATTTCCATAATATTGGTCAATAATTAGCGTTTTTGCTTATATATTATATTATATATTACGAGTACTATAGAGACGTAATGAACGCGATGACAATAGCAGGTACAAGAGAAACAGTCATGCTACGAATTCGTATAACAATTTGTTTTAACAATGTTCAACGATACTTATATATAAAACGGAAATCATTGACGAATAGATCGTTCATGCGCCAGCCACACAGCTGTTGTCTGAGCGGTGACCATCGATGTTTACGACTTCTTGTACAACCTTGAATGCTTGTCCTGTTTTCAAGTTATATAATATTCTACATTATGTTAGTATTGAATATTAATAAGTAATAATGATAATTAAATGTCAAAATGCATTATTATTATTTTTTTTTAAATAATATTGTGTCGTGGGCTGTTTACAATCATTCATACATGATCAAACGCAAAAAAAAAAAAAAAAATTGACAGTACTTTTATACCGTAAAATGAAAACGTTTTGAATCAATTTATTTTAGATTCTGAACGAAGTGAAGAAGCTAGTGTTTTTACAATGATTTTTATTTATTTATTTTTTATTTTTCTGTGTACAACTTTTCGTATAGAAATACTTGTCCAAAAGTTTTGATCAATAACTTTTTGAAACCTGATTCACCTCTAAATTGAACTTTAAAGAGGTCATTTTTTGAATTTCTCAATTCTTCAATGTTTTTTTTGGAAAAAACTACCCAAAATTTGACAAAAACTACTCGAAAACCATCATTTTTT
>JAIPRM010000147.1:0-34924 GCA_025469315.1 Stegophylla sp. TES_Ste_2020 | reverse complement strand
ATAGTTTTCTATCTGTTTTATTCTATTTTGATAATTCAATATTTTCGATTATTATATTAAATACCTACTATTTCACCTACAAGATCAAATAATGTTTGTGGCCGAGTGGAAATGATGTAGGCTTTGAAGCGTGCAGTACCGGATTCGATTCCCGCCGCCCGGCACTTCAGATTTTTGCATTTTTTTTTCGAACATTTTTTTTTTCTTATATTTTTAACTTCCTACGTTCAGAATCGTTTTACTGAAGAAATGATTTATCATTTCTTTAAAATATAATACGCCCGTCAAGAGAATACCACCTGTCGTGCGAAGTACACCCATCGTGCGAAGTATGTCCGCTTTTTTTTTATAGTTATCTCCCCTTGCTTTTCCACTCTGCTACTCCAAATTGTATGTGTATAGCTTTTAAACTATTGATCAAAAAAGAAACTTCAAAATTAAAAGTTTCAAAAAAAATTATTATTCTCTTTTAGAATATTGAGTCAAAAACAATGGTTGCTATTTAAAAACTAAACAATAAAAAGTATAGACAAGAAAGCCGGACATACTTCGCACCACAGATATTCTTTGCTCTTCTGGTAAAATACTATTGATGGGCGAGTAGAATTTTAAAGAAATTTCTTTTATTTTCTTTAATAAGACGATACTAAATGAAGGAATTAAGGTAGTCATCTAATATGCTACCTACTGTAAAATGGTACCTACCAAAAAATTGTGTGCGTATAGAATGCTACCAACCATAGCTATTTTTATTTTATTTCATTTTACTGTGGTAAAGTACATTATTTTAATACATACATGAATTAAGATATTATGGCTTTCTCCCACTATGTAGTCTATCTCTGTTATGTCTACTCACGGTCTACAAGTGTAGGTTAGTTTACCGGGTGTTTAGTTAACTCGCAACCCTCGTTGACGCCTCCGCTTCACTCCGCATATCAAAAATATCCTTCAACTTACTGTACAAAGTGGGGACATTTCAGTTTGATAGTCAAATTACTGCGTGAAGTCAGAAGTGAGCATGACCAAATTGCCCGGTTACTAAACTTCCTACTTTGCGCTATAAATCGATCATCAAGCCGAAATGTCCCCACATTGAACAACAAGCCAAGGGATATTTTTGATGTGCGGGGCAAAGTAGAGTCGACCAAACACCTAGTAAACTAACCGATGCTTGTAAACCGCATAACCGAGTAGACAAAACGTAGGTAGTATGCTATGGTAGGTAGCATATTACACCAAGGAAGTAGCGGTAGGTAGCATATTAGATGAGTACTGATGTTAATAATATGAATAATAATAATAAAGTAATGTTAAGTGTAGACAAGAAAACCAGACACACTTCACACCACTGATATTCTTTGCTTCTCGGGTTAGATACTCTTGAAGGGTGTGTATAATTTTAAAAAACGATAGATCATATTTTTTTCAATAAGATGATTCTGAACGAAAGAAGTTAATAATATAAAGAACAATAATAGTCATCATTTTCAACACACTCACCAAGAGTATCTAATCTGAAGAGCGAAGAGTACCCGTGATGAGAAGTATATCCAGCTTTCTTGGTTATACTTTACTTTACTTTATTTTTTTTTTATCTAATAAATAAAAAAAAAAAATTAATGAGAAAAAAGGTGTTAAAAAGTCCAAATTTTTTTTTTCACATTTTCAAAATTTTCTTGCGCCAAAATGTTTCTCATATTATTGTCTATTTATGTTTAAATCTTCATATAGTTTGAATGAAAAAAAGATGATTTTTGAGTCTTAGACTTTTGCACAAGTATTTGTACATAAGTGTTCACAGAAAAAAAAGGAGTAATAAACATCATTATAAAAACTGAAACGATCTGCGAGAGCTTGATTGTGTATTTTAGAATAATTACTTTATATTATTTTCATTGTTTTCTAATATGGTATTGTGGCCACATGAATTGGCCATGCGTATGTTTTGCAGTGTTACAGATACGCACAATTTCGCATACAGCAGGGACTTATGAAACAACCCTGGGCAAAAAGCCAAGACCTTTCTATCTGGTTGAGCCAAGGCTAACAGATAAGACAGAGGTGCATAGCAATAAGCACAATGAAATCAACACCTGAACCCGGATCTCGAATCGATCATTAATGCAGCCGGAGTAGTCATTCTCAACAACTTTTGCTTCAACCAAGTAACCATAACATTCTCCTAATTTCTTCAATTTTGGTATATCAAAAACCCAGTATGATAGCATAGTACACCATTTCTATATTCACCGTCTTCTCACCAACCTATACCTTTTTTTTCGTATCTGTTTTTTTTCTTTTTTTTAATTTTATTTTTTATACAACAACAGCCATGATAAGCTTGCACCCCAAGTATGCACTGACCTCACTGGTAATTTCATTTTTTTTTTTTTTTTTTCATAAACTATTTTTTGCTATATTTATTAATAATTTAAATATTTAACTTAACCTAAACCACTCTGTATTCGTTATTCCAATGCCTAATAACTTTCTTCCACAACATAAAAGGTGACAAAATAAAAATGCATAGTGTACTGATATTATTGTCTTGAAATACAATTTTTGTTATTTAGCATTAAATACAATTTATCAAGATTGATACCTAAATGCATACTATTAACTTATAAGCCCTGTTCCTTAAAATTAAACATACAAAGGAAATGCATAATATAGGCATGTCAGCAATAATTTATATTTTCACTGTGTTCCCCGGGTAAGGAAAAAATTACTCAAAACAATTATGATTAATTTCCACCAATAAAATAAATTTAAAATATACATATTTCTTTTACTATGTTTATTCATCCAAGCCCAGAGTAACAAAACTCAATACACAAGTCATCTTGCTGATATGCCTTTTAACAAATATTTAGACATAGAACTTACCACGCCCGGATATGCTTTTTTAAAATTTTCAACGAGTTCTTGTTTCTTTTTACGTCTGTTATCATCATGTTTGTCAACTTTGGCATCACCCAACTGTTCAGTAACATTATCTAAATCTCTTTGTAACTTAGATACTTTATCTTTGGATGAACCAACATCTTTTCGAAGTTCATCATATAAACGCCTTTGTTCTTCTAATGCATTTTCACTTGCTTTGATATGTTCAGTTAATTTATCAACTCTTTTTTGAGCCTCTTCTTTTTCATGGGTTTTTTGTTTTATTTTATTCTCAAGTTCTGATCTTAAACGTAACTCATTATCTAACCTATCTTGATCAGCTTTCTGTTCTCTGTTGACGGAATCCAATTCTTGTAAATAGAGTGCCGATTGCTTACGAGCTTCAATTTTCAAATGATTATACTCTGCTACCTATTATTAAAATAACATGATTACTTTTTTCAAATCACTTTTGATAGCCTTAAACTAATCATAATTCAATAATTCAAATATACCTGAGCATCTTCTAACTGCACATCTCTTCCTTGGCTATGACTTTCTCCAGCCACTTGTTCTTCATAATCATGGCGTCGTTTTTCGACTTCTTTGAGTTCAGCTTCCAACTCATCAATGTCCTTCTTATGAGCATCATTAGCCATTACTACTTCAGCCAATGATTTTTTTGCAGTATTCAATTTTTTACGTATATGAGCTACTCTTTCTTTTGATTTGATAAACGATGGTCGTTTTTTATTTATCTCAACTTCCTAGTAATTAAAAATTTTATATTCAATTAAAACAATAAAAAGAAATTTTAGATGTTTCCTTACAATTTCTCTGATTTCTTGTTCAACTTTAGCTAATTCACGACTAGTTTTTCCTTGCTCTTTTTTTTTTTCTTTGACCACATCTTCTGCTTTTTCTTTCTTAGCTTCTATCTTAGCAACATCTTTTTTACGATCTTCTAAATCTTGTTCATAGCTTTTTATCATATTTTCATTTTGATATAGACGGAACAATTGATATTCAATTTCTTTTAGGGCCTACAAAATGTTATATAATATATAATATATAATAGTTAATAGTACCTATAGACTACTAGAAGAATTTATTTTTTCTATACCTTAATTTACTTTACTTTAATTTTTGTTTATCTAATAAATTAAGAAAAGGAAAAAATTAATGAGAAAAAAAAAAGTGTAAAAAAAATGCCTACATTTTTTTTCTTCACATTTTCAAAATTTTCTTACGCCAAAATGTTTTTCATATTATTGTCCATCTATGATGAAATTCTCATAAAGTTTGGATCAATAAATGATGGTTTCTGAATCTTTTTTGTCAAATTTTGGGTAGTATTGCCAAAAAAAAATGTTAAAGAATTGATAAATTAAAAAAATGACCTCTCTAAAGTAGGTACCAACAATGAGGCTTAAAAAATATGGTTTCAAAAAGTTGCTGATCGAGACTTTTGGATAAATAAATCCATACAAGTGTATACAAAAAAAAAAAAATAGTTAACATCTTTATAAAAACACTAGCTTCTTCACTTCATTCGGAATTTAAAATTATACCTTAGTCAAATTTTTCAAAAAGAAGTTATTAAAAGAGAAAAATATTAAGTTTAGTAGAATTTTTTCGTATGTTTGTAATGCTTGTACCACCATATAAGGATGTTCTAAGAAAGGATTTTCCAAAATTTACATTATTTCAAAAGGTTGAAACAGCATAAAATGTGTTTCTCGTTTAAATCATTTGTTGAATTTGGTAACCATGGTAATAATAATATTATAAAAACAACCTCTAAATGAATAAAAAAATAAATAGTTTTATCTGTTTGAGCGGGCTAATTTTTCAATTTATCAAATTAAAAACAAATTAATCGATCTTGACAATATTTAGATGAGACAGTAAAGTACTTTGATAATCATGACAACACTTTGATCTAAATAAATAAAAATTTAGAGTATTCTGTTTATGTGGACATAATATTAACGGGCATTGTTTTTTCAGGTAATGAAATGCACGGGTACAGCTACTTAAAAAATATTTACCAATTCATCTTTGAGTTTTTGATACTTTTCTGCTTCTTCTTTTTCCAATTTTGCTTCCTTTCGTTCAGCAGCAACACCTCTTTTTTTTAAGTAAGAGAAATTAGTCTCTTCTTCGGCTTTCACAACTTCTGACTTCAATCGATCATAATCTTCTTTTAATGCCCCAGAACTAAAAAAAGCAATTCCATTAATAAATCATAATATACATTACGTATAGAGTACATAACAAGTACATACCCACTAATTTCTTCAAATAAAGCTGTTCTCTCCTTTGGGTTTTTCATAGCTATTGATTCCACAGCACCTTGAAATACTAGGAAATTCTTTGCTTTCACATTCACACCAATCTGTTCTAACTGTGAGAAATACTCTTGATTGGGAACAGACTATAATAATTTTAACACATATTAATGAACAAAATAAATACTAAATACCTTATAAATAAAAAAAAATACTTCATCATTGATTCGATAATCTGAAGATGACCCTTGTACAGTTCTTGTAAATCGCTTTTCAGTTCCTTCACTGTCCATTTTGAAAACAGCAGTTACACTAGCACTACACATATAAGTAAGTTAAGTATAAAAGAACAATTATGGTCAATTTAAAATGAAATAATGTGTTATTGTTACTCTGCTTTGTAATGTACTTTCACCAATTTAATAAAAAATAAATACCTGCGAGAAACGGGTTGTCCAACAGAAGCACCATGAATGAGATCACCGAGACGTTTTACACGAAGACTGGTAGTTTTTTCACCCATCACAAAACTTATAGCATCCATAAAATTGGATTTACCTTTAAAGCAAAACATTATTAATTTTCGAAATAACACACAAAAAAGGAAGGTAAGTACCGGAACCGTTGGGACCAATGACGGCCGTAAAGTTCTTCAAGGGGCCGATCATATGATGGCCCCTGTAGGACTTGAAGTTGTCCATTTCGATACATTTTAACACCGGCGGCATTTTGAACGATCTCCGTAAACGATTAGTTGAACATAATAACAACTAACACTGTAAACAAAAAAAAAAAGAGATCAAATAACACAAAAAATGACACAACGATGGGAAGTTTTTGCGCGGGTAATATTTTTCGCTCACAAAGCAATACAAACCTATCAAAACTGTATTTTAGAGTGAACAACAGACGTCAGAGGCTGAATAATTAAAAACGAAAATAAATACTGAACTGAGAATATTAAATGTATACAACTATTCCTTTTATTTATTATTTTAAAAGATCAACTGGAAATCAATTGAAAAGATAACACGGAAAAATCATAATACCTATATGAAAGTAAACAAACTGAATGGCAGACACAATTAGAGATAACGCATCTAACCAATCAACATTCGATATTCTATAAAGAAAACAAAAATTTCTCAGTTCTCCTCACACAGTCACACCATCACGGTAATAAAATATTTATAAAAATTTATTGTATAGTAAAAAAAATTAGTATTTATATTATTCCTTAATAAAACTATATATACAAATTATATTTATTATGGTTGCAATGTACATCGGTGCATGTTATTGCAGTCCACAATGTTATTCCATTGTTTGATGATCATGCTTGGTTATTACATTTAATAATTTTATTATTGTTGTAATCGCAACATAGATTTATCATTTAGTTATATTATACTGATAATATGTAAACTGTAAACGGTCAAAAAATAGCAACCGGAGGTCTAAAAATGTATGAACGTGATTCGCAACTGCCTTTTGTCTTTCCTTGATTTTTTTTCAGACCTCCAATATAAAAATCATTTGCAATTGTAAGTAATATAACCTACATATTTAGTGTTTATATGTCAATGTAGAAGATTAAGTATTCAACAAGTATCTAAGTACCTATTTAACTGAAAATATTTAAATATGCAAATTTAAAATTATTGGACGCACAAAATAAAAATGAACAATATATATTAATATTATTATATTAAATTTATCATTTGTCTAATATCAATATGCATTAGTAAATTAGTATAAGAAATATATATATAAATAGTATTGTCTATAGTACAAATTTAGTTTAATTAAAATACTACACCTCCAATACAAATTTTAAACTTATAGAAGGTGTACAAATTTTTAACTGTGTATACATTTTGTTTTTTATAACTTGAAATTATAAAATTTGCAAAAATGTAAAATGTATCTGTTAAATTAGATTATATTATTCTGTCAATAGACCATTAAAACCAATAAAAAAAATTATTTTGAATGTAGTAAATATATTTATCACCTAGAGAGCGTTGTTTACTGGTGTGAAAATTAATGTCACAGAGTACCTATGTTTGTATTCTATTAGTAAAGTATGTATTTTCATATACTCTGCCAATATTATTCGGCATTCGCAATAAAATTCTCTACCTAGGTACTAAGTTTCAAAAAAATCGGTCAAACCACTTTTCTTTTTTTTTTTATGTATTCTTAAGTAAAACTAACGAATTTTGTCAAAATGCTAACTTCAAACGGTTGTAGAAAAAAAAGTTGAATTAAGATTTTGTTGTAGAAAAAAAAGTTGAATTAAGATTTTCGAGATTTCTTCTGGTCAATTTGACATATATGTGAGTGAGATAATATTAAATGTTCAAGTCTAAATATCTAGAATCAAAAATTTTATGATATAATAATTAACAAAAAACGAAAAATTTTCAAAATTCTGTACTTAACTCAAAATTGATCAAATATTATTGAAAATTTTATGAAGTATGCGCGTGACTATTTTCAGTAGTGTGTGAAAGTTTCAACTTTCTAGCTACATTATTTTTTAAGTTATGTTAGAAATAATTTTAAATTGTATGAAATTTCCGGTATCGTCTTATTTTGCTGTTTTTTTGTCAATTTTTCGACAGATTTTCAATGTTTTTGGAAAAAGTATTGAGAAATTGGAAAAATGACCTCTCTAAAGTACAATCTGGGTGATTCAGATATCTATAGAGATACTAATCAAAACTTTTAGACAAGTATTTCTATACGAAAATATTCACAGAAAGAGAAAAAAGAAAATAGACCTCATTGTAGAATCATAAGCTTTATCGTTACCACTCAGAATCTAATTAACTACAAACATAATTAATGTATCAATTTTATCTTTGAGAAAGATTTCTCACTAGATTAGATTGTAATCATTAGAACTAAATATATTTTCAAAATAATTTCCATATTTGGAATATTATTGAATATCGATAAAGGAGAAATTAAGTTGTCGACGCAGCAGCTTTATCAACATATCGTCGACATTGGCGGGATAATCAAATTTATTATACATACTTTTATAATCAATTAATTTGAATTTTTCAACTTTTTTATCGACTTCTAGTTGCAATTTGATTATCTCATTAATACTTATTCAAAATTAACGATGTCTTCTACACTAACAATTAGATGATTCTAAACAAAAGAAATTAATAATATAAAGAACAATAATAGTCCTCATTTTCAACACACTCACCAAGAGTATCTGACCCGAAGAGCAAAGATTATCCGTGGTGCGAAGAACGTCCGGCTTTCTTGTCTGTGCTTTACTTTACTTAACTATACTTTACTTTACTTTTCTATTTTTGATCTAATAAATAAAGGGGGAAAAAAAAATTAAACGCAACATTTTTTTTTCATATTTTCAAAATGTTCTTGCGCCAGAATGTTTCTTATATTATTGTCTCTATATTTAAATTTTCATTAAGTTCGGATTAAAAATTATGGTTTCCAAGTCTTTTTTGAACATTAGTCAAATGTTGGGTAGTTTTTTTAAAAAAAAAGAAAATTAAAGAATTGAGGAAAAAATGCTAATCGAAACTTTTGGACAAGTATATCTATACAAAAATATGTTTACAGAAAAAAGGAAAAAAATAAAAATAAACATCATTGTAAAAATACTAGCTTCTTCACTTCGATTAGAATCTAAAAATTGGTACGACCGATCTTAACGAAACTTGGTACATAGATAGAGAATTATAAAACGAATATTTTAGTGTAATAAAATTTTTTGCCAACGAATAATTGAAATTTTTATAAGGTTTTGATGATAGAAAAATCGGAAAAAGTACTGACATTTATACTGGAAATACCAAAATAATTATTATCATGAAACCAATTTTAGTTATTTAGTAATTACTTCCAAAATTGTAGAGAAAGACTAACTTTCACTGACTACTAAAAATAGTCACGCGCATACTTCATAAACATTTCAAAATTATTTGACCAATTTTGAGGCAAGTATAGAAATTTGAAAAAATTGGAAATTTCTCATTTTTTGAAAAATTTTATTTCATAAAATTTTAATGTATGGATATTAAGAGCTGAAAATTTAATACAAACATACTTATATAACGTATAAACAACGGTCCTAAAAATAATCTTGAAAATCTTAAGTCAACTTTTTTTTTGTGACTATTGAAAATTAGTTTTTTGACTGATTTTATTAGTTTTACATTAAATTACACATTTAAACGTGTATAAACAATAATTGGTTCAACCAATCTTTATGAAATTTGGTACATAGATGAAGAATTACATTGCGAATATTTTGGTGTAAAAAGATTTTTCACGGAAAATAATTAAAAATTTTACAAAGTTTTTATTGAAAAAAACTGGAAAAGTATGGCAAAATTACTATAAATATTAAATACTGTAAATATAAATAAACATGGATTACTTTGTTACTATTAAATAATATTTTACTATTACTGGATATTAAAAAAAATTAATTCTATAAATAGCTCAAAACTCAGGGATTCTCTTTAAAAGACCAATATTCCAATTACACTAATTACTGAGAGGTTGACAATTTATTATTTTATAAAAATAGATTTTTATTGCATTTTTCATTTCTATTAAGACATTGATTACCTCCTCATACACACACAAATATTGAACACCAACATTATTAAATAACATTAGTATCAATATCTCGTATCTCATTCTCAAGTTCTCTACAACTTTCAGGAAAGTTAAAAAACTGTCTAATATAAGACTTTTTCGTGCAATATGAGATGATCAACTAATTATGTTTTGGAAGGAAATGAAAAACAACACCTTTCCATAGATTAAATAAAAATATTCCCAAAGAGAATAGCTATGTTTGCATCATTTAACTCCTAACTCATTTTCGATAAAAATGTAGATATGAGGTACGATAGTTTCATTAATGAAATACTGAATTATTTCATAAGGTGATTTTGATCAACTCATGTGATTAAGAATACACAATTGTATTAAGACAAAAATAATTTTGTACATAATGAACAACTTTTATTGTAATACATTGAGAAACAAGATACAAAAATATACACACTTCTTTTAAACATATAAATAATTATCAAATCAGTTAAAAACAGTTATGTGTTTATAATTAGCAAACTGTAGTAAATTGAACTGATTTGTGTGTTGCAGCAGTTCAACTCAAAATAAATATAAAACTCAATTGCATTAATATTTGTACAACTTTCAATATATTTTAAATAATTTGAACATTAAGACTTATTAAATAGTTTTGTATTTGTGCACGCCGTTCTGCAGTAAGTCCTTGACTCATTAGTACAGGAATACGACCAGGCATTTGGCTCATCAATTTAGTTAATGACTGAGCTAGGAACAATTTTCCATCAACACCTTAAATTTATAATATATTATTAGTCTTAATCATCATATTATGCTCTTTACTGATTACCTTGCAAAGGATCATATTCGGATTCAGTAGCAAAAGAAAGTTGTGAATAACCAGCTTCATAAGAACTATCATTATCATCTTGAAGTAATTTGTCTTCTGAATACACAGTTTCATCTTCAGGAAGTTCAAACAAGCAAACAACAGATTGCAGAAGGAAAGACCTGTCCGTTATTTCAAAATTATGTCAAAACATAAATATTTATATCATTAATAAAACCAATATTTATTATTTACTATTATACTTAATTTAATTTATTAATAAAAATGACAATTATAACAAATTAATTATATTTAAATTTTAGAGGAACATTATTTATATAAAATGTTGCCACCTCCAAGAGTTATCAAATCTAGATAAAATTTAATAGACTTATTATATTGAAATTTAAAATGATCATTTTTGTTAAATTAAATCCAGCTATTGATAAGCGTAAACAAAAAAAATCTTCTTCAATCACGATTAATATTCTCTGTATATTAAATATATTTTGATATACACAAAATATTCTGAATGTTATGTATTCATTTTTAATTTTTTATACATTTTATGTAAAAAGTAAAAGAAAAAGTTATTGCTGTATACTGTAAAAGTGTGACATAACATAAAGCATGTATAAATATTAATATTCTATGTAATTTACTTATATTTCTAAAATTTTTAATAAACTTAGGAGCAATGAGTTTCAACTCCAAAATTGAGGAGATAGCAGCCCTATTTTTATATTCTATAAAAGAAAAAATATCTGCATTAGTTGTATGATAATGATCAATAAAAAAAATATTACTTTATATAATTTTACTTTCATAATAACATCTAAACAAAATGTTTATAATTAAATAAGATGCAAGTTATAAAAATTTAAGAAACTACCAAAAAATTGAGTAAGAATGATTAAATTGAATGGGTAAACAAAATTTTCATGGTTTTTTTATTCGATTTTTTTAAAAAAAAATTTTATGTTAGTAATCTTGCAATAACACATAGGATTAGAAACTTGAAATTTTCACTACTTTTACTTTTTCATTGACTGTTTTCACTTCCAAATTATAATTTATTAAACTAATTTTTTACTATCTTTTAGTGATTTTGTAAAATCATTTGCAAAAATAGCAAAAAATATTTTGCACAAGGTAATTATAAAATTCTATATCTATCTCATATTACTACCATTATTTATAATCAATGGGACTACACTACTTATTGTAATTAATGGGTAAAAATGTCAATAATAAAACAAAATTAAATGTTTAAACATTAATACTCAATGATAAAATAAAAAATCTATGATATATAGGTATATAAAAATAAAATAAAATAAATAAATAAAATTAATGTATAGTTATTACTTATTATCAGGGCTCGGGACTTATAGCATTTAAAATCATTAAAATAAGCACTTAAAAACGTCATTATAAGCACTAAAATAAGCATTTAAAAACTTAAATTTAAGCTAAAATATTTAACAAAATAAAAAATAAATCTTTATATTAATATTATAAAAAAAATTAAACTTTTTTTTCAAGACTGAAGATTTTATGAAAATAAAATGTAGACAATATTTAATACTAAATAATATTCTTTACCGAGAAATTAGTGATAAACATAAACTCAATTATATTAATTTGTTTCCCCAAAATCCAGTGCTATTTTGAGCGTTGGAATATTTTTGTTAACCCTGCAATAATGCCGCGGACGGTGACGGACTATGCAACAACATAGATAAGTTAAGAATTATTTTTAATTTTAATTCTATCAAAAACAACTTTGCAGGAAAAAATCATAAAAAAGTAAAAAAACAATAATTATCAGAAAAGCTCGAAATAGCATTTTTTTGAAAAATTACTAAAAAAAGCACTTTTAAATTTCATAATTGAACGTGTTGTAACAAGACACACTTCTATAGCACTCTGCTACATTTTAAGTCAATCCATAAAAATAAGTAATTGCTTTAAGTCCCGAGCCCTGCTTATTATACTATATAATATATAGTGCATTATTAAATAATTAATATTATTAAAACTATTATTTTTTAGAATTATGTGTAGTAACTATACATTGATTTTATTTATTATTTATTTATTTTATTTTATTTTCATATACTTATATATCATAGGTTTTTTATTTTAAAAATTCAAGTTTTAATGTTATGGCTAAATTACTAAAATCAGTTTCATAAAAATCTCGCTTATGGCTCATTTTGCCATTATTTTACTATATTTTTTGGCAGTTTTCTTTTGATTTTAAAAAAGCAGGTATTGAAAATTTTGAAAAATTACCTTAAGTACTACCAAAATGTGATTTCTTATCTAAGAAACAATTGTATGAAAACTTTTGTATAAGTATTTTTACATGATAAAGTGAAACAAGAAATAATATTGTAAAAGCACTAGCTTCTTTTAGAATCTAAAATATTTAAAATCGACCCTCCCTGAAAATAGAGGTCAGGGACTAAAAAATAAAGATTAATATTTAATACTAAAACATACCAAAATTGTGCATATGGTCCTTCAATTAATTTTGGAGTATCTGTCAATACCTTTATAATACCAACTGCAGTTATTTTTTTATTTACATTTCCAGTAACTTTTTGAACATCAGGCAGTATTATTTTCTCCAATAACATTCCAAACATACTAAAATGATTATTATTATATATTAAATATCAATAACAAAATGTATCAATATTTCAATATTAAAGATTGTATAATTTACAGCAAAAATCATATTTTTGTTTTAACTTTATTTTCTTACCCGTTTTGAATTGAATCTATAAGGTCTACCATAAATGATGCTCCATATTTGATTACACAAAAGAAAAAAAATACTATTAGTTCACGGATAAATTTAGTTGTTTTCGATGAAGATAGTCGTTGAAACAGGAGAACAAATATATTTTTCATTTGAGATTGTAATACTTCCCTAAAGAAAAATATTTTAATTAAATTAAATGATTTTAATTTTTATTGTTTATAAATATCAAAGTGTTAACTAACACAGGGCAATGCTCTATCATTGTTTTCAATAATCTAAATCCTTCTTGATCTTGTGATTTTGATGCAATCAGTTTTTGGAATACACCCAAAAGACCATTCTATAAAAATAAAATTAATAATTTTCTAAAGACATAATATAACATAATTTATATTACTTACAACATTTAGAGATTTTTCAAAATTTTCTGGAGACGTTTTACGCACATACGATCTTAAAAGCCTTACTAATGGATGAATGTTACTAGTTTTTTCCCACAAAGCAGGTGTCAATAAAAATGGATATAATATTGTGTAACTTTCACCCACATTACCAGGACTGTGAAATTCAAGTAATTGAGCCAATAGTTGAAATGTATAAGGCATAAATTCTATAAAAACAAAAATTATTTATATATAATATATATATAGGAAATTAATAAGGCTGAGATTTTGATGCAATGTCATTTTCTTTCTTGCAATTCCAAAACATAAATCTGTAAAGGGAAAATGTGTTTCATGCGGTGATGATTATTTTAAAGTAGTTTTTATTTAGCATTTTAGATTCTGAGCGGAGCAAAGGAATGTGTGATATAACAATAATGTTTATTCATTTATTTATATTTTTTTTCTTATTCTTTGAGCACTTTTTCGTATAGAAATACTTGTCCTAAAGTTTCGATCAAAAGTTTTATAGATACAAAATCACACCCAGATGATACTTTAGAGATATTATTTTTCAAATGTCTGAATACTTTTTTCAAAAACACGAAAAATCTGTTGAAAAATTGACAAAAAAAATGGCAAAATATGTTATTACTGGTATTTTCATAAAATTGAAAATTGTTTTTAATATAACTTCAAAAATAATGTAGCTAGAAACTTGTAAATTTCACAAACTACTAAAAATGGTCACCAGAACACTTCATAAACATTTGATCAATTTTGAGTTACGTATAGCATTTTGAAAATATTGAAATTTTTTTATTTTTTTGTTAGTTCTTGATATTAAAATTAAATAATTATTATGCACTCACTCACATTCACATATATGTTTAATTGACCTGAAAAAATCTCAAAAATCGTAAGTCAACTTTTTTCTCTATAACCGTTTGAAGTTAGAATTTTGACAAAATTTGTTAGTTTTATCTTAAAATTACTCAATTAAACACACATAAACATAGTACATGTACATAAATAAATACAACATAGTACATAAATTAATGAAGAATTTCATTGCGAATATTTTTGGACAATAAAATTTTTTACAGACGAATAATTAAACAAAGGTTTGATGGAAAAAAATTAAAGAGACAAATATTATGATATATTTCTAGTTTACGAACACTAAGGAAGGTTAATATTTTATCGCTATCTAATGTATTTTTCGATGCTGAGTTGATGGTGTGAACTAAAATCTGAGCAGGTCAATAGTTTTCTAATAATTCCGTTTTGAAAATTTAATTTTTAGTAATTAAATTACATATCTAATATTTCTAAAATTTTCATCGCTGTATTTGTAGTCTAGTAGCTAAACCATATTTCTAGAATACGACAATACCTGGTCCAAAGCTTACCCAATAAAAATTAAATTTTTGCACTTTTTCAACTGTGACTGATCAGAGGCGATACAATAAATATTAGTACAAATTATATTATAGTAAATTAATGTTATTTACGGTAAGTATAGCTGTTTTAATTTATTTTATAATGACATTTATATAGTATTGTAATTTGAAATTACTTATGGAATATTCATTAGGAGAAGGGGAATATGTATAAAATCAATTTGTCTTTTTCATAAATGATTTAAGTATGCAATGAAATTATTTTTAGTTTGAAATTTTAGTTTAATCCATGTATATTAGTATAATATGTAAAATCACACAAAAATGAATTAATTTTGTCATTGTGGTCGAATTTAGACCACTTGGTAATATTAGTATTTATTACTCAGAAACTTTTAACAAAAAATTTGTTCATTTACATTTTATATGGATAACAAATTGCACATGGCTTATTCTGTTATTAAAGAACAAGTTTTAAACATATTGAAAAAACTATTATTGTATATTAAATGAAGCTTTGCTCAGAATTGTTTTATTGAAGAAATGATTTTTTTTTTTTAATTCAACACACCTGCCCAGATTACCTTCTAATTGCTTAAAATTACACCTGCACAAACACCTTCTAGCTGCCGAATGCAAATTTTTTTTTTTTTATCAAGCGTGAATATGGGTAGTATTTAACACAGCTATTTCATTTGAAGTGATTAACATGGAAGAACTAATTTGAAATGTTTGAATATTAGTATGTAATCAACTACTGTAACAATATATTTAATTGTGGTAATAAATACTAGTGTATCAGCCCTAGACCTACCTATTTTTATGTGAATATAATTGTGTGAATCATATAAATATTAAATAAAAAGGTATCTATTTTATTACTATTATATATTAAATAAATTAATTTAAATATGTTTAGTCATATGATTTTTATATTACCATTGTTTAACTGTAATAAACTAACATTTTTAATGACTTTTTTTATACATTTTTCAAACTTTTAAATATTTTTTCATTTTTTTAATGCAGTATAAGATTTTTAAAGATTTTTTAGAACATTAAAATTTCAGCCTTAGTGACTATACTAGTTAAGATAAATTTCCTCCATTAATACCTAAAATGTCTTGCTGTAATATGATTTGAAATATAGGAAATAATACACCTTCAAATGAGCCAACTCCTTCGGGCGTTACAGAACAAACTAATCTAGCAAAAATAAATGTACAAATTTATAAATAGATAATAGAAATTTTTACAAAATTATTATTATTTTACAATTTTATAGTGTTATGTAACATAAATATAACATAAATAAAACTTACTTCACACAAAACGAAATGGTTTCAAATAGATAATGATTGAATTCTGGTTGACTTGGATTACGTGCAACAATTGTAAGTTTATCAGTCAGGACAGGTAAGAAGTCACCCAAAAAATGTATAATTTGTTGTTTCAAGGTAAAAAATGTTCTCATTATAGCTATGCGTAAATAATTTATTTATTATATACTTGTAAATGGTTAAATGACAAATAAGCATTGTTGATTTTACCTTTCATTGTGTGACTGTTTTCTTCAGAACCGGGCTTTGTTAAAATTCCAAAAAGAGAATCAATTAGCTGTCTTGCAAAAGGTGACAATACAGCAGCAGTAACTCTAGATAGAAAATTATTAAAATCAGACATTTTTAATTAATGCATATACAAACATACACACAATCAATAATAACAAAATATACTAACAACTGTGTTTTAGAGTCGGCGTGTTTCAAAAGTAGAATTTTATCAATAGCAGCTGCGGCATAAATCCTGACTACCACACTCTCAGCTTCTAAAAGTTTTGTTAGGGCTGGTAAAGAATTAATAATAACTTGAGGAGGTAATACACTACGGAATGTCACTATATATTTAATAGCATCAGCTTTCATAACAGGCATCCCATTAACTATAACAATGAACAAAAAATTACACATACATATAAAAACTAAAAAGTATTAAACAATTTATTAATAATAATAACAGGTTAACATGTAATATTTGTACTTTGGGCATAACACAGAACAGTTATTACATATTATCAGCATTAGAATAATTATTTTAGATTCTGAGCAGAGTGAAGAAGCTTATGATTTTACTATGTTTATTTTATTTTTATTTTTTACTCTTTCTGGAAACACTTTTCGTATAGAAATACTTGTTCAAAAGTTTTATCAGTAACTTAATAGAACTTGAATCACACTTAGATGGAACTTTAAAGAGGTAATTTTTCAAATTTCTCAATACTTTTTCCAAGAATGTGGAAAATCTGTCAAAAAATTGACAAAAAAACAGCAAAATATGCAATTGCCGGAATTTCTGTAAAATTGGAAATTGCTATTTAACTAATATTAAACAATAATTTAATAAATATT
Organism: Stegophylla sp. TES_Ste_2020; assembly: GCA_025469315.1. Lineage (NCBI taxonomy): Eukaryota > Metazoa > Arthropoda > Insecta > Hemiptera > Aphididae > Stegophylla > Stegophylla sp. TES_Ste_2020. The sequence continues at coordinate 17,358 of JAIPRM010000147.1, read as the reverse complement.
TTGCACTTTTTTCAACTGTGACTGACCAGAAGTGCCACGATAAACATTAGTACAAAATATTTATATATTTAAATATATTATATATAATATATTTATATATTTGTATAATTATCTATCATATAAATGATGATTTACAATAATTAGAGCTACTTCATTTAATTATTATACTTTATTATGATGTTTATATTTTATTGTAACTTTAAATTATGGAGTATTCATTAGGTGAATGTGAATATATAAAAATCAATTTTTATTTTTTGTAAATGTTGTATATAACAAAATAATTTTTAGTGAATTAAGATTTATGTGAATAGATGGACTGGATATAAATATAAATTTATAAGTCTATTATATTTTCCTCAAATGTACTTATACTGCTTAAGGTATTTTAATTATTGTAAATTTGTATTGCAAATTGTAATATAACATTTGTAAATTTTAAATGTTTTACTCACTATTTGGATTTTCTAATTCAGGTAAAACATGCATAGTAGTAAATTCTTCGAGATTAACAAGTTCACTGATTTTCGTTGTACCATGACGCTGTGTACTTCCTCGTGATGCAAGCGTTGTAACTAAAAACAATGCGGCATCTTTACTACGCCAATTTTGTTGATTTACTGCATATTGATCTAACATATTCTATAAAGTAACATAAAAATTTGTTTTTTTTTTAATATTTATACATGGTTCTATAACACAAAGCATACAAAACAATTAACTTAAATGTACCTTGACATATAAACCAAATGAGGACATAGTAACTTGTTCAAATTCTTTTGAAAGTGCTTTAACTAGATCACATGCAGCTCTTCTTCTAGTATCTACATCAGAACCTTCAATATCCCTTCGGATATATTCTTCTGGGTTATCTTCAAATAATTCCTCATCAGATGCTAAAAATATGAATAAATTTAAATAAAAAATAAAAATAAAAATAATTTAGAATTGTTTAGTTACATTTAAATTGCATATTAGGAATAACAACTTTTTCACAAATAGCTGAGAAAACTGAAGGATCATCAAATAAATCGCGATACTGAGGCTTAATAACAGTTGTTGACAAAAATTGCAAAGCATTTATAACAAGCTAAATCAAAACAAATTATTAACACATTTAAACAGATTAAAATTTACATACTATAGATTGTAATTAGAATTTCAAACATAAATTTTTTACTGTATCATATTTTGATTGTGGTCCAGTCTTGATTAATAACTTCCAGATTATTGTAACTAATGATCGCATATAAGTCGAAAATTCCTCTTCATATTTTTGAGCATATAAAGATATATTTTCACAGATTTGAGATTGAATTAGATGCAATAAACCCGTTTCATCATCACTCTTTAAATATATATATATATATATATATATATGTATGTGTATAAAATATAAAAATATACTATTATAACATCTATACTATTATAAAAATACCTCAGTCTCTAATTCTTTAATTTCTAGTTCTAACAATTTCTGAAAATTGCTTATCCAAATTTGCATATTGTCTTCGAAAAATTCTGGAAGATCCTTTTAAAAATAAAATAATATTATTTATATATTTCAAATTATCAGAAAAATGATATACATAAAATTATAATTTTAAAAATTAATTTACCTGATAGTTTAATGAATAAAATATTTTTGTAAGTATAAGTACTACATTATAAAGTTTAGGATCTTTTGATGCTTCACATAAATTCATAGAAAGCTGAAAAAAATATTATAGTTTTAATTACTCATCACTAATATAACTATTTCATTTATACAACTTTTTAACAAATGTATGAATACTAAATGAGACGTATAAAAACTTACAACAAATAACTCAGTTAGCGGTTTTGCCAAAGTGTCTAATACAAATTTTATTTCAGTCCAAAGCTTCTGAGATTTGATCTCATATCTATATTTTCTAAACAATGAATGAGCTGTCTCTAAGGCTCCATTAATAGGTGTTAAATCACCTGTTGGTGTGGCTAAAAAATAATAATATAATATTTTATTTATTTATTTATATACAGGTAAACACCTTTTGTTTACAATTAAATTAATTTTAAAGAAACACAATTAATAAAGGATATAACATAACAATAACAATAATAATGATACAGTACTAATAATAATAATAATAATAATAATACTTATAAAAAAAGAACTCATTTGATATAAAAACAAAGTAGGTAGGTATAAATCAAAAATTATAAATGATTATTTAGGATGAAAATAAATTTTTGATTTTATTCTTAAATTGATCAAATGATAAATTTAATATATCAATCTCAGCTGGTAATTGTTCACTTCATTACATTTAATAATTTGAATATATACTTAAAATAAATAAAAATTATTGAGTTAGTATAAATAAATACCAGCAAAGGCTGCAAAGTTTTCAATGATTGTTGGCAGTAAACTTGGCCAATTATCAGGGAAATCATATTTCCCTATAAGTGAAATAGCATCGCTTAATTGTTTTTGAACAGCTTCTGGTGATTTTAGCATTACTGTCACTATCTGTTCTTTTATTAATACACGATCTTCTTGATGTATTTTGTTTTGCAATGTATCTTCGTCCTAAAAATACATAATTAAAATAAAATAACTACAGTAAAACCTCGTTAGACGCTCCCGCTTAATACGCCATCCCGCTTAATATGCGGATATTTTCCGGTCCCAGGTACTTGTATATCTTTTAACATTGAAAAAAACACGCTTAATAAGCCACAACATAATACGTAATCCCGCATAATACGCTCTATTTTCTGGCTTCTCAAATCTTTTAAAATAGAAAAAACCCGATTACTATATTCAGCGATAAAAATTTCGTTGAAGCATTTATCTATTATCGATAGAGAAATTGACATTACTACTAAACATACTCTCTACCACTTCCTTCAATCGCTAGTACTGTACAATCAGTATCTACATTGAGACAGGCACTTACTGCAACTGATGGCTCCGAAAATATGCTTTTATATTTAGGTATAATGGAAACTTTCTTATCGAATAATCATAGAAATAATGTATTAAAACAACCAACCGTTACCACTTTTTTTAATCCAAAAAAAAAAATAATTAAAAAATATGTTCTTAATAATATTATTGAATGTATATTTGATGTTTTTATTTATTAAATTTATGTGCTTATGTTACTGTGTAATAAATAACTAGTCATACAATGAAAATTTTTCTAATTTATTCTATCTAGTAATACGTTTAAAACGCTTCAAGAGCGTAATAGGTGATATTCCACCTATTACGCTATCCCGCATAATACACGGTTTTACGATTTCCCCTTCGAGAGCGTCTTAACAAGGTTTTACTGTATTTACAATCGAAACATTAAAAAAAAAAATTGATAATAATGTTTTATAATTTTATAGTTCATTGAAATTAATTAAAATCCTTTCCTGAATTAATTTTTGATTTTTTATATTTAGTATTTCTTAACTGTTTCACTATTTTGATGTATAAGCAATAAAATCAGTTTGCAACTCAAACATAAATATTAAATATTTTTTTAAACCATGATATTCAGTTCTATAAATATTTTTAAGTTAAAGTAATAATAGATACAAGTATTAATCAAATATACTCACAATAGGCCAATTGCGTTTAATGTAGTTCTTAAAAGTAACAGCTCCAATTTTCTTAATTAAATCAACATTAACATCATTTGGAGTACTGATTATGTGAAGTAATAACAGTGGATAATTTTTGTTACACTCAATTGAAAGTAAGAAGTTTTCAGCTACATAAATAATTTATCCAGTTGTTTAAGTAGTACAATGTTAAATTTAAACAGCATTAAAATATTTATTATACAAACCTTTCTTGCGTTCAGTTGGATCAGGATTTAATGTGGCTTGCAAGCAGTTAATTAAATTATTAATATTATCATTTGATATATCCATCTAAATCAAAATAAATATTATTAATCGTACAGCAAACAAAAATCAGAATTATTTTATGAAAAACTTGGACGAACATTTGGCAAATGTTAGGGAGAAGTTTGAAGTAATAAACTGATCTTAATATTGATTTTAGTGGTTACAACTTTTAGCAAATATAGAAATAATATTAAATTCAAATCAAAAAGGCTTATATTTAATGACCAATGGGTAAAATTTAACTATTTAATAACTTCGAGTATATTAGAAATTTATGAAAATGGTATAAAAATAAACCAAACACATTACAAACAAATCTACACAATTGGGTTTCTTCGAAAAATAACGAAAACTGGTAGAGAAATTAACTGAATCAAACAAATCGTTATCAATTTTAGTTACTTAACCCGCTTATCATCCAGGGACACCACACTAATTATTTTCATGTGAAAACGAATGCACTGGCACATGTGTTTAAAAAATATAGCGCCATAAATAAAACCACCAAAAATTAATTTTTCTTCACCCAAAATTTTAATTTCAGCCATGATGATAAAGTAAAATAAATATAAAAAACATTTATGTTGCTGTATAATTTACAATAAAACGGACAATCGGTAGCACACAAATAACGCGACTCAACGATTTCAACAAACGATTACAACAATGTACGTGTATACAGCAAAAGTAATAATATTATTAATGCAAACACACTATGATATCGGTGGAAAATACAAATAAGTTAAATGTTCACGTAGCGAAGATATAGTAATGATAGTATATTATAACAATGCAGGGTATTGGGTAAGATACCCATACTTTTTTGTAAATACTATCTTTATCGCACGTAAAAAATAATTATTGTTAGATTAAAATGTGTAGCAAATAGCAATAGCTGTATTTTGGTTATAAATAAAAAATAGAAAATACCACACTGTCCACACTGTATCTCCTCAGTTCTAGTAATAACAACATTCTTAAATTTTTAAAATATTTTTTTCTGGATTAATAACCATCGGGAAAAAGGCATTCGGGAATAAAGGTTTCGGGTTTTAGGACTTTTGGGCAAAACACTATTCGGGAAAAACGATGGGTAATTTTCCATAAAAATTTCAAAAATATTTGATCAATTTTGAGTTAATTGATTTATTTTGATTTATTTCGGGAATTTCTCATTTTTTATTAGTTTTTTTGTAATACAATTTTTGATTTTTGATATTAAGACTTGAAAATTTAATATGATCTTTCTGACATATATGTCTAATTGACCTGAATAAATCTCAAAAATCGTTTGGGATAAAAACAAAATTAAAAGCGATGTTGACAATTTCAAGTTGAGAAGTCGAAATCCTAGTTGCAAAGTTGAAATTACGATTTGCCAAATTGAAATTTCGAGTTGCAAAGTTATTACCAAAAATATAAGTATATTTTTTTTTACATGGCACTAGATCGCTTCCATAGGTAACAAGGAGAGGAGTAACGAACAAGTTGGAATAGAAATTGAAAAAATCAAGGAAATTTTAATTTATTTTTATGGTTCATGCATGGCTAAATAACTAAATACATAGGTTCATGTACACCAGTGTCTATGTTCGTGCTATGTGCTATGCTTGAAGTTTCGAGTTTCGACTTAATATCATTGAAAAAATCATATGTTTGCAAAAGGTGTAATAATAGGGGATTTACTTGCCATTCTTATTAATGATAAGATTGATAAGAATAACATTTTTTATTCTTAATCAGAATAGTATGCATTATTAAATATTGGACTTCTGTATTCAAACTTTTATATTTACTATTTACGAAAAATTTATTCATTATGTCTTATATACCATATGAGGTTATTACTCATAAAAGACAAGTATGTTCGCTCTATAAGAAAGCATGCAGAACTATCGAGGATTGGTATCATTACAGGTAAAACATATCTGTATTGTTTTATTTTTTAGATTGTTTTAAGTAATATTGTACTATTAAACAATAACAATACAAAATATAATGTTTTAAATATAATTCATAATTTTGTTGAATTTCTAATTAATTTAATTTTAGATTTACATAGTGTAGGTAATAAGAGTAATTATTTCTATTGAAAAAAAAAATAGATCACTTGTAGTTGACATGAGTTATGTACACTTAAAATGAAATCATATAATTTATACTATGAAGAAAGTACCTTTTTAATTATACCAAAATGAAATAGAGATAATTTTATTCTTTTTTAAATTATTTTCACTAAGTTTCCAATAATATCCTTTCCTCTTAATGGATACCTATCGCCCATTATCCACGTTATCCAGAAAAAAAAATCCCCATTGTATATCAAATCTCTTTTATTTTTAGTTGTAACAAGGCATTTATCGATAATTGTAGTTTGTATCTATATACAGTAGTTGGTCTGCTTAAAGCGTACAACTGATTTTAATCTATTTTATAGAATATAGGTATCCTAACATATTATTAGTTTTTAAATGTACCTACTTTACTAAGTCTTATTGTTGAGCTCTAAACTGCATTTTCATTCGTGATTAATGTTTATGTACAACTACATAATTTTTTTTTGTTCACAAATCATATTAAACCATTATGTATATGTACTTATATAAAAATTAATAAGAATTTTTAATCATAATATGTGTAAAAGAAATATATTTGTAAAATTAGATTGTAAACAATTGTAGAATGTCGATTGTAAAATATTTAAACGATATTGACTTGATCCTTTAAATATGTTGTTCATTTTTTAAATTATCAAATTTTGAATATTATTTCAATCTTTGTTAAAATAGTGAACAGATAACTTTAAATAATAATTCATTCATCCTGTGAAATGTATTTACTCGGTATTTACTTATTTATTTTTTATTAGGATTATTATTATTATTTATACCTATTGTTTAATGTTTAATTGTATGTTATTTATTCATTATAATTTTCACTTTAGGGTGTTAAATTCATTGAATTAAATAGATAATTTATAACATGCTCTTAGTTATAATAGTCTCATATTAAGTACTTATCCAAAAATAATTACTCTAAATGCAGTATTTATTGTTCATATTTTAAATGTTTTCAATTTATTAAGATTTTACTAATTTTAATGATTACCTTTGTCCTATATTCTAAGTTAGGCTTCTATTACGTCATATCCTATTTCTCTTGTATTATGTTACTATTCTGAATGAGTGATTAGATACATCAATATATTGGTATCCATAAAGTAAAAATTGGTATACATAAAACAAAAAACTGTCAGACCAAACACCCTGTATTAAATTGATATTGTATTGTTATGATAATAATTTGGTGTCACACAATAACTCGGTTTTAGAATGTTCTACACATTCCTGATTTTTATAACCAACCAATCAGGGCCGTCCCAAGAGAAGGGTGTGGGGGATACCCCCCTCATTTCAAAATTTCAGTCTCAAAATTTAAAATTTGTTATTAGACTCGTCAATTTGTCAAACTTTTAGTAATTAAATAAAATGGTATATTTAAATCATTTTTTTTTATATATAATATATTAAATATATAAATTATATGCATAAATTTTATGCTAGTCTTACAATATTCAATATTTAGACAAAGTCTAGGTATCTGGAATTAAATAAAAAGGCATTGAGCGTAATATAATTTTAATAATTTAGGTAGCAATAACATAGCAAGCATAATTTAAATAAATATTGCTTGAGCTTTCAAAAAAAATCAATGTTTTATGTGGCAATAATCAAATTCTACAAAACCATGGGTATTCTTTGCTTCTCGGGAGACTTCGTAGTTGTGTTAAATTATGAAGAAACAATAAATTGTTTCTTAAATACAATGATGCAAAGCGGAGTTTTAGTTTATTCAAGACAACTTTACTTAAAAATTATTGTTTATTATTATTTTGGTAGGAAAAAAGTAAGAAATTAAATTACAAAATTATATTTTTGTTATGTATTAAAATAATTTCATATTTTAATGTAACTATATTTAAATTTTTATGGAGTTTACATTAAAAGAAGATTGTCTTAAAGGCGTTTTTATCAAATTTTGGGTTTCCCCCCTAATTTTGATAAAACTACTGAGAGTTTTGAAAAATAACTTTATAAAAGTACCATTAAGAGGCAAATTTTGATTCAAAACGTTACTGGTTAAATCTTTTGGAGTATTTCCATACAAAAAAGTGTTTATAGAAAAAAAAAATATATCATTGTAAAAACAGGTTTTTTTGCTCCACTCTAAATCTAAAATTCTAACTTTAAACACTTATAATTAATTAATTGAATATCAGTTTTCAAGATTATCATTATATATTTTATAATTATTGTATTATTAAATTTAAGCTTGTATATCAAGAATCCAAATACTAGTTAAACTCGAGTGACACCAATTTTTCCTATATTTTTGAAATTGTCCATATTTATGCTAGAAACAATTTTATTGATTTATTATTGAAAATGTAATCAAAATCTGTATTACTAGATATGATGCAAATTTTAAGTTTTTAGTACTAGGTAATTAGATTGTAATCAAATCTACATAACTAACTGAATAAAGAATTGCAATAAAGAAAATTTCTTTATTGCATTTTACTTTATTTTACTGTACTGCACTCAAATTGTATGTTGGTTTTTAGCTTTAAAAAATCATAAAAAAAAATAATAATAATCTTAATGTATTTTTAGAAGTACCATCTAAATGCAATTTTGTATCTAAAAAGTTGTTGGAAGACTTATATTACCCACTGAAAAAAGTGGTTTGTCGATTAAAAATAAACAGCATCATTGTAAAACCAATAAGTTTTTTACTTCAGTCAGAATTTAAAAGCTAAATTTTGTATACTTGTATACTGAGAAAAGTTAACATTATAATACTTGTCCAGATAAAAAATTTAATTTATCCTAGAGGTCTCTGTATTGATTTAATTTATTAATACCTATTTAAAATAACTTAAGACTACATATCGCCCTTGTACCCAACATATAACAGTTCAAAACTGTCAATTTGATTATTAATTAATTGTTTTATTTTTTATTTAGGCCTTTAATGCGAATTAATATTGTTCGTTTAAGAAAACGTTTTGATGACAATAAGAATATTATTGATGTACCACGTGCACAAGAATTGCTAAAAAATGGACAACACGAGTTATGGAAAAATCAACATTATCAACCACATAAATGTAAGTAAAGCTTCAAGTCAGAATAAATTTATTACAAAATAGGTCATACTTATTAGCATTATATTATGCATTAACTATTGTTCATTACATTTAATAAATAATATTTTTTTTTTCAAAAATTTAATACTTAAAGAAGTGTCTAGGGTAAAAACTATGTCTATAGTAAAATATATGGTAAAAAATAATTAATTTCATGTTTTATTCAGTTTTCAAAGATTCATTATGATTATAAATTTCAAATGATAATAAATATGCACATTGATTTATTTTGCTGATCAAAATGCATAGTAGTTTCAATAGGTCAGAGTTTATTTCTAATTAATTATAACATTATGTAAATGTATTTCTGAGGTTTGTGATAAAAAATCAAATCTTAAATTGTATACATGATTAGTTAATGATAATGTTTGACAATTACAATTAAACACTTTTGCAAAATAATGATTTAAGTCAAAAAGTAAAGCGTAGTCCTTAATATTTTTTCTATAGTGTAGTCATAGGATAAATAAGTTAATTTCGTTATTTTTATTGATTAACTTTAAAAACTTGATGTCACTTGATTACGAAGATTATTAGATAATTAGGAGATAATTTTTTAAGATTCCTTAGCCAAGACTAATGTAAAACTGCTAACTGAATGTATTTATGAATCTGACTGTAATAATTTTTACATAATTTAGTCAAATTTGAATGAAGGTCATACCAATATTTTTCTGAGTATCAATAGACTAAGTATTTATGTACAAGCCACTTTATTTATATCAATACATACATATAATATAGTATATATACCAGTGTTCCAATATATATTTAGATAAATATATTTAATAACTGTGGATTGCACAAAGTTCAATTTGCATTATCACTGAATACTAAGTAAGACATTTTTAATCTCTATTTTCTGTAATTTATATGTATTACTATACTGTCTATAAAAAACCTTTGTTTTATATTTATAATGAATATTATTTGTTTTTACTAATTATTTTTTTTATGCATTTTGTTATATAGAACATTAATATACTTAAATATTATTTTTAGTCCCAACTTCACCTGGTGGAACAGCATTTGATCGAGATTGTTTTCCTCCGGATTGGGTTTTAGATTCATGGCATCCACTAGAAAAAGCTCAATATCCTAAGTACTTTGCTAAGAGAGAAGAACGTAAAAAAGAATATATAGCTTTATGGGAAAAACGTTGGGGAAAGCCATTTATACCACATGATGAACATTAAATGGTTTATTTTTCAACACACTTTAGTGGATTTTTTATTGTTTATAATTAGCCGTTGTTATCAGAAAATTCTGTATGTAAAATAAATAATAACGAATAAAATATTTAGTGTCTTTAATTAAACTATGATTTTCATTTATACAGTTCTTTTATTAGTATTGAACTGAAAAATAAAATTATTGATACTAACTTTATTTAATTGTTTTATTAAATCATTATCTAAGTTTTGATATTGTATATAGTTTTCTTAAATTGGTGTTTTAATGCATAACATAGTGGTCTATGATTTAATGTTTTAGATTTTAAACGAAGTAAAGAATCTAGTGTTTTTATAAATAAAACTTTATGAAAATTTAAATATAGATGAACAATAATATGAGAAACATTTTGGCGCAAGTAAATTTTGAACATATAAAAAAAAAAAAATTTTGAACTTTTTCTAAAAATGTTTTTCTCATTTAATTTTTTTTTCCTTTATTTATTAGAAGTAAAAAAGTTAAATGAAGTAAAGAAAGATATAGACAAGGAAGCCGGGCATACATAGCACCACAGATATTCTTCACTTTTCGAATGAGGTACTTGGTGGGTGTTTCTATTATAATATTGTTCTTTATATTTTGATATTATTAAATTCCTTAGTTCAGAATCATCTTATTTAAGAAATGATTTATCGTTTCTTTAAAATTCTATACACCCACTATCTGACCGAGGACCGAAGAATATCTGTGGTGCTAGGTATGTCCTCTTCGAATGAGGTACTTGGTGGGTGTTTTAAAAATGACAGCTATTATAATATTGTTCTTTATATTTTTATATTATTAAATTCCTTAGTTCAGAATCGTCTTATTTAAGAAATGATTTATCGTTTCTTTAAAATTCTTTACACCCACTATCTGATCGAGGACCGAAGAATATCTGTGGTGCTAGGTATGTCCGGCTTTCTTGTTTATACTTTACTTTTTTGACATCAATATAGTATCATATTTGACTATAATTTAAAGCAAGCATCTTACTTACATTTTGCTATATTCATCAAAACAGTGAAGTTAATAATTAAATTATATTTTATATTAAAAAAATTCAACACTACCACTTGTCAAATGTGACTACTCAATATATAGTAAAATAAAACCTTAATTAGTCATACTTCAATAATTATTATTTATGTTCACGTTTTTGAAAATTTTTATGTACAAAAAGCCTCATACTAGAGCCTCATTTCATACTGTTCATTTGTCTCTTTTATTTAGTCTTATTAATGTAATATTTATTATATTATACTCATTGATTATTTTTTAAGTTGTTTTTTCCCCCTATTAAAATAAAATAAATCATCTAAGTATATTATGCGTCATTCATATATATATATATATACTCTCCATTAACACTCATATTTTTCAACTTCAATAATTTAATTTTCAATGTCAATCACTATTAATCATAACTAAAAATTTAAATAATTAACAATTGTTGAAAAATTTATTCAATGATGAATAATGACAGAATGGCTGTGTTAAAACCATTCAAGCATACTGCAGTGTGGTGTATCCAAATCAAAATTGTGTATTTTTGGAGTAAATGGCAAAAATAAAATAAACGGTTTCGCCGTTCGACAGTTGTATGCAGCAGATGCATTTATAGACAATAATATAAGAAAGATTTTGGCACAAGAAAATTTTAAAAATGTGAAAAAAAAATTTTGGACATTCTTCTAATACCTTTTTTTTATTAATTTGTTTCCCCTTTATTTATTAGATAAAAAAAAAAAAAGTAAAATAAAGTAAAGTATAAACAAGAAAGCCGAACATACTTCGCACCATGGATATTCTTCACTCTTCAAGTCAGATACTCTTGGAGGGTGTGTTGAAAATGACTACTATTATTGTTCTTTATATTATTAACTTCTTATATTCAAAATTGTTTTATTGAAGAAATGACTTATCGTTTCTTTAAAATTATACACACCCTTCAAGAGTATCTGACCAGAAAAGCGAAGAATATCCGTGGTGCGAAGTATGTCCGGCTTTCTTGACTATACTTTCCTTTCCTTTATTTAGTAATAAAATTAATATAATTTATTTATAATTAATACCTGTTACAATTTCGTAAGCATTGACAACATATTCTTAGGTCTAATAATACAGTTTTAGATTCTGAACGAAGTGAAGAAGCTAGTAATTTTACAATGATGTTTATTGTTTTTCAGTTAACACATTTTCATATTGAAATACTTGTCCAAAAATCTTAATCAGCAACTTTCTAAAACGAAAATTTGGCTCTAGTTGTTTTTATTATTTTTATAGGAGGGAGGGGAGTGAAACTACCCAAATTTGATAAAAGACTCGGAAACCATCATTTTTTGAAAATTTGAATATATGCAGACAATAATATAAGAATCATTTTGGTGCAAGAAAATTTTGAAAAAAAAAAATTTGGACATTTTTCAAACTTTTTTTTCTTAATAAATTGTTATTCCTTTTTTTTATTTATTAGACAGTAAAAAAGTAAAGTATAGACAAGAAAGCCAGACATACTTCTCACCATGGATATTCTTTACTCTTTGGGTCAGATACTCTTGGTGAGTGTTGAAAATGATGAATATTATTGTTCTTTATATTATTAACTTCCTTTATTTAGAATCGACTTATTGAAGAAATGATTTATCATTTTTTTAAAATTCTACAAACCCACCAAAAGTATCCGACTCAAAGAGCGAAGAATATCTGTGATGCAAAGTATGCCTGTGGCTTTCTTATCTATACTTTACTTGAATTTTTTCCTTTTAGTATTATAAATAGGTACTCATTATTAAATAAAATAGTGAAAACAATAGGAATAATCTTTTTAGACATCATACCAGTATCTATCTTCAAGGCCAGTCTTAGGGTAGAGCAAGCGGGGCGGTTGCCCAGGTCGTCAGTAGTAAAAATAGTATACTATCCATGCAAAAGCATTACGCAAGTAGATACCGCCTGGTCTTGGTCGTTGATTAAATGAAAAAAATTATTAAAATCCGACAATTGCACGAGGCGTGATCGAATTCTGCTTTACATTTAACAATGCAATATAAGTTTTTAAATTATATTTAAGTTTGATGTTAAAGTAATAAATTTGATTTGAAATAGCTGCATAGGCCCTGCCACTTGCGACTTTTCACATGGAAGCAAAAATATTATTTTTTTTTAAATCTCTACAAACACATATTCATTACCTTATATGAATTTACATTTTTTAACTATAATAAATATTTATACTTTTTTAAAAATGAATAATAAATTTTATAGTAAACCACTTTTATTAAACAATTTTCATTTGAAAATACATCTTATTTTCTTATAAGACGAGGCCGAATTTACAAACATGTTAACTGTTACTTAAAACACTCAAATTTTTTCACGATTTTTTTTTTACCAAAAACCCATTAGCATTTACATTGGCAAAATTTGGACAAAGTAAATATATTACTACATCTACCTTTCCAAAGACGAATGAATAAATCGGGGTGCTTTAACGTTTTTGCTGGCAATTTTAGATATGAACTCAAATTTACGTATTTAACTTAGAAGGTTATGGTGTATAAACTCACCTTGAAAAAATAAAATTAATTCATGTTTTTTAATGTTTGAGGACTATGCCTGGTCTCTTTAATTTTTGTAATACATTATTTTATTATTAGTATATAATTACATTGTTAATTAGTAATATTTATAACAATTAAGTAATAGTATAAATCAGTTGGTGGGGTAATGCCCCCACAAATTGTTTAACATAGGAGCAGTTACCCCTTCTCACCACCAAGTTATGCCTATAATAGGGATGGAATATAGGGCGCCAAAATTGTATTTGCCCAGGATGCTAATACACTTAAGACCGGCCATGAGTATCTTAATCAGATAATTGAATTTATATTTAATTGTAGCATTCAGGTTAAACAAGTTATAACTCATATAATCAAATTTGAAATATCACAATATTCAATATTTTCTAAATAATAAGATAAATAATTTGAATATTTGATATTTTTTTAATAGTTGCCATTTCTTCATTACAATTACTTATAAATGAGTACTTACAGATGGCAGCATCAAGCTACGTATAGTTTCATTTAGATATAAAATATTAAAACTTCCATTTTTATAAAATTGACTGTGAATTATTAAAGGTTAATAAAATACAAAAAATGTAGTAAAAATTATTTTTATATCGCTTAATATAGTTGGTATAGCTGATTCATGTTTAAGCAAATAATTTAAACATAGTATTATCAAAAAATAATATATGTTTAGAATTTTTCTTCTTCAAGCCCATGTTTGAATAACATCAACACTGGTACATTGTCGTCCCCTATGTCTCTGTATTCAAGCATAGCCACCATGCCATTTTCAATATCCATATTTTCACCGGTGAAAAATTGAAGATCCTTAAATCTTGTCAATAGATCTTTCATTACCTGAAGTATAAAAATTAATTTATTATTTATAAAAACAATTAATATAAAAAGAAGTTACATTCAATACTAAAAAATAATAAAAAAATTCTAATATGAAAAATACACTAGATATGTGTAGCAAATGGATACTCACTTTGTTTATGTTAGTCTTGAAGAGTTCTACTTCAGTGCTTCCATCTTCCGTCATCTTCTCAACTAATCGTTTCATGTATTCTTTCAAATAAAGAGTGAACGATTTCTTGTCAGGGAATGCGTACGTCTCCATGAGACGGTGATTGAGCACTACGTCCACACCACTTTCGACGGCCTCTTCGGTGCTTTCGGTAGCTTCTTCAGCAGAAGGGTTGGCGCCGTCCAACTGTACATCGCCGCCGAGCTTACGGGTGATCAGCTTACCGTAAACCTCGTACAGCACACCATCGACCAATTTGAACTTATAGGTGTCCGAAAACATCTCATCTCCGGAGAAAATGTCTTTGAAAATCTTCATTATGAAAAATTAAATGGCCGAAAACGTTAAAATCGAACAAAAAAACTGCCGACAGTCTGTACTGACACGCGGCCAGGACGGTGGAAAGAGGGCAAAAGACCCGAAGTACAAAAGAATTGGACTTGTAAGAGAAATAACGTGGAATTTATCATTTCATATCAAATAATTGTTTTTAATTGTACAGTTACAGAGAGGTTATGACACATGAGGTGGTTATAATGTCCTTGGAAACATTTTTTCGGCGGGAAAAAATGAATAGTAAATTATTTTTGTATTTTCTAGTGATAGATATCTACGTGTTGACAAATAAAGCCACCCATTCAAATTGTCTCCACGCCACCCAATTTTTAATTTAAGATTTTGAACAGAGCAAAGAATTTATTGAATTTACATTGTTTACAATGATGTTTATTTATTTATCTTTTCTCTGCTTTTGTAAACAACTTTTTGTATAAAAATACTTATCCACAAGTTTCATACATTAATATTTTAGATTAGAAATCACAACCAGACGAGATTTAAAAAGGAAATTTTATAAAATGAGAACTTTCTCTAGGCGTAAGAGAAAACTACCAAAAAATTAGCAAAAATCGGTAAAATATACTATAACCGGAATTTTCATAAAATTGAATTTTTTTTTTTTATCATAATTTCAAAAATAATGGAGCTAAAACCTTAAAACTTTTACCAACTACTAAAATTAGTCTTACGCGTAGGTACTTCATAAAAGTTTCAAAAATATTTGACCGATTTTGAGCATTTTAAAAATATTGAATATTACTCGTTTTTTGTAAGTTTAAATTTCATAAAATGTGGATTTTTGATATTAAGACTTGAAAATGTAACATAATCTCACTCAAACATAATATATTCAATTAACAGGAAAAATCTCAAATATCAAAATCAATTTTTTTATTTTATAACCATTTAAAGTTAACATTTTGACTAAATTGATTTGTATAAAACTTTTTTGATATTTTCTCAAATGCAATTTGTGAAGAGTATTATAATATTTACGGTTATTTCAAATAGTAAAAATTATGTTCTCCACAGTACCTACTCGAAAAGTAACTCAAATGACTTTAAATAATAAAATATAATAACATAGCCAGCATTAAAAATTAAATTTAAAAAGCCGGACAACCTTTGCACCTTTGCACCAACCTTTGCAAAAAATCATTTCTTCAATAAAACAATTCTGAGCGGAGCTAACAACAATTGCCAGCCTTATATTTTTAACATCCATGTCGATTTAATTATTTGAGAAAATTACTAATTTTTGGCAATTTTGCATTTTATAATATTATATAATTCTAAAATTGAAATCATAAGTAAAATACATTAATGCTTTAATATTTAGGAATTAAATATGTTGAATATGCAGAATAAAATAAATATCAATCAATTGACATTTTGTTATCTTTATTAAATTTTTCGTTAAAAAATTTAATTATTATTCAGTAGGTACTAGGTTTCTTGTTTTATCATACACAATTAGATAGATAGGTATCAACTCTGTTTTTTCGCAATTTTAGGTTTGTACTATCTATGTTTATCAACATCTATATTATTTGCATAATTTTTGCATTATTGGACCACGCATTGTCAATAAAATAATGTCTATTTTTTATCACGTCATAATTAAATAAAAAAAATAAAAACATCACTTATATTTTTATTAACAATCCACTAAGTTTAATAAATTCAAATCATGAACTAAGGTATAATCTTAGCCGTTGATGCAATAATGAAAATTTAAAAAGTACGTCAGTGACAACAATACTTAATATTTTATTATTTTAAATTCTGAACGAATTGAATTTAGTGTTTTTACAATGATGTTTATTTTAGATTCTGAACGAAGTGAAGAAGCTTATGATTTTACAATGATGTTTATTTTTTCTTTTTTTTCTTTTTTTTTTCTTTTTTCTCTTTCTGTAAACACTTTTTCGTATAGAAATACTGGACCAAAAGTTTCGATCAATATCTCTATAGAACTGGAATCATACCCAGATGGTACTTTAGAGAGGTCATTTTTTCAATTTCCCAATACTTTTTCCAAGCGCGGTGAAAATATGTCGAAAAATTAACGAAAAACGGCAAAATTTGCAGTTACCGGCATTTTC
>JAIPRM010000146.1:10426-77964 GCA_025469315.1 Stegophylla sp. TES_Ste_2020 | reverse complement strand
TCGTTCAGAATCGTTTTACTGAAGAAATGATTTATCGTTTCTTTAAAATTTAATACGCCCGTCAAGAGAATACCACCCGTCGTGCGAAGTACACCCATCGTGCGAAGTATGTCCGGCTTTTTATTTACGTTTTTTAACTATTATCACATATAGATTTGAAGTCATTTTTTGAAATTCTCAAACTTTTCTCTAAGAACTCTCAAATTTGAGTAAAAACGGTCAAATATGCCGATAGCGTAATTAATGAAATCGTTTTCAGTAATTCAGACGTAACTTCAAACTGCAGATAGTAACAGATTGTTTTTCTTGCATTATTGACAATATTAATACGGATAGAAATTTTTTCTAAACAAAATTTAATCACTTCTGAGTTCTGAGACTTAGTTTTTCGTAAGTTGTTTCAAATAAAATGTTTAACTCTTATTTTTTATTTGTTTTTTTACAATGAATATTTTTTACAAACGTTTTAAAGCCAGAACTATACTATGAATTTCGTAATTTTCACATAAAATAACGTTTTTTTTCAATCAAAACCATATAAAAGTTGGAATTTTTAATCCGAAAAAAATTATTTTTGGCTTTTTTAGATTTTCAATATTGATTTTGCGTCCTATGAAAAAATGTGAAATGACGTCCCTGAAAGCAACATTATATTAGGTATTGGTTAGGTATTAGGTATTGATGTGTTGTTTAGTATTTATAAAATCAGTATTCAAGTGATAAATTCAGTTGCATTACATTACTATCATATCAAATACATAATAATTTAACTACTTTTAATTATTATTTCTATCAAAATTAATCATCATGAGGTCCAATGAAGAAAATCCATTGTTGGTTGATTTACGAAGTGCGCTAGTTCTAGGAATTTTTCGATCGTCTAGTCAATGGCTATTCTCTCGGCTTTTTCAACCTGCCGACGTTGCTGTGTCAGTTCCCATTTTTCGACAAATCGTCTTTGATTGGCCTCGTATTCCAGCCGGAGAACCTCATTCTGCCTTTTAACGTCACTGCACTTGAAGACCCTCAGGTGCTCCTCGCTTAGTCTCGAAATACTGGACACGTAAGTCGACTGAAATACGGATGACGTACTCGAATCCATTTTGAATATCATGTTCAATGTCAATTCAATATAAACATAATATAAATGAATATTATGGGTTGGTTTTTTCTTTTATTTTAAGTGCACAATCTATACGCCTGGTACAATAAGAGTATGCGCTATTTTATTCATATCGTTGACATAACATGATCCAAGAAACCACTCATTAATGATACACTTTTTTATTTTTTAGTTTTTACTTTAATTTAAAATGAAATTTGATGTTATTTAGTATTAGTAGATATCTGCACTATTTGTGCTTAAGGCGACCGGGGGGATTTCTGGGGCTATATTATTAAAGAGGCTAAATCAGGCAAATAAATATTTTTTCACCCCCCTCCACAATTTTTTATTCCATTTCCGCCATTGTGAAAAGTTTTCCTTAAAAAAGCAAAGTTAGGCAAGTTATTAAGTTTTAGAAAATTCAGAGTTAAGTAAGTTCAGTAACTTACCTTGATTTAGTAACTTCGGTGTGTTATAACCAGGGTTTATACTTTATAGCTCTAAAAAATGGTGTTATAAGTGCTATAATATGCTCTTAAAAATATTCATATGAGCGCTTAAATATACACAAAAAATACCAAAATTTGCACAAAAAACATATCATGTACAAAAAATTTCAAATTCTTATTATTAAAAAAATTGAATAATATTACATTGTTCATTGTATCGTGGACGATTCGTAGTACTCTTTTATACTGCGATTGTTCTGTTAAAAATAATAATAATCTCGTCGCGTCTATATTATGATATAAATATGCTATACGATATAAACAAATATATAACTTATGTCTTATACCACAAGAAGAATAAATAATTATTAATTAATAATTAATTCAGTTTTTGCTATTTTTTTTTTATAGTATTTAGAATATTTGAATCTGGGTCCTTCTAATAACTGATTATGTGTAAAAAAAGTGATTGAAGGTAACACCTTCAAAAAAGCATAAATTAAGGACTTGTTGAAAAAAACGACCAACGCACCCATTAAAAAATTTAAAAAACTATTATAGGAAGCACTTGGTTTATTTTATTTTTTTTGAGAATGAAAAATCCTATGAAAAATAACAATAATTATTATAAGTGTGGTCTCGAAGCCATAGAAAAACAAGTCGAGTGGCTGGTAGAGCGGAATAGATGAAATTACACCTATTCTGTGTATTCGAAGCGTGCAATTCTTTAGATTGAATCTTCATCCAAAAGACATCCCAACAGACCGCAGTAATTTCCGAGCCGGGACCGGTGGCGACACTGCGCCATGCGGATAACAAGTACCACAACCAACGGTCGCGTAGGTAAACAATATATTATATTTTTTACTATGGTAATAAACATAAAGCAACGAGAACACAAACAAGTGCACGCGACTCACATCGGTCCCCAAACTGTGGTAATTTGAAGGGGGGAGCAAGAAGAATTGAACGCTCACTACGATGCGTGTTGTGCACTATCGAACAGTACAAACTATCGAGTAGTATAATACCTATTGAATAATATTCGATATTATTTCACTACATAACGGCAGTGGATTTTTATTTTATAATCGCATAATTTGAGCAACATATTATGGCATGTTATATTATGGCTCGTCCTCCGTAGTGTCCACGAAATAAATGAAATCAAAATGGTCACGTTTAAAAAAATTACATTGTTCTTACCATCTCACCACCACAGAATAAATTTAAAAAATAATTTCATTAACCTGTAGTAATAACACCGATTATAACCTCATTCGGTTCGTCGACCAGCGTTTTCGCGTTCGAATAATATTTCCGGCTAGTCCGCGAAGCACGAAAAATAATCTTTTTCCCGTTGGCTCCTAGATTTACCAATAAAATCAACATAATTAAATAATATAAGTAATATAATTCATCGTAAAATTGCGATAAACCGAATAAAACTTTATGCTGGATACCTATACTCTGAGAGTTTTATTGTTTTTGAGTAAATTTGTTTATGGCAATTACTGGTGGCCTATGCAGGATTTTGCAAAATGAGTGGGGGGGGCTCATAGTAGATAATAGATTTTTAGTATAATTTGATTTAAGAAATTCGATATTTTTAGGACGTAAAATAATTATATTTATCTCTTGAACCTAAGTAAAATATAGGGATCGAAGATATATATATATATATATATTTTATATTATTATATTGATGAATAATAGGTAGGTAACCAGTATATACTAAACAGTAAATTTATTTTGTATTTGGATTATTATTTTTTATTTAATAAATTACTAAAATTATTTTTACGCATTGTATAAGTAACAGAATATTAAAAAAAAAATCAAAAGGAAAATGTCAAAAATAATATACACACGTAGGTTGTGTATAAATAACGGTCTAAATGACTTCGGTAATGACCTTCAAGATGATTAAATGCGACTATTGCTAAATTAATTTATTCAAAAACGTTGTCAATAAAAAATGAAGATATGAAGCTTAATAATTCAAATGTTATATCTCATATGAAATAAAATGTAATATATACAATTGGGGGGGAGGAGGACTTAAACCCCTTATCCCTTTTGCGTTAATCATTCATTATTGTTAATTATTATATTTTGTCATTGATGTTTGTCATAATCAGTTGGATATTAAATCGATAGTTGAATACTATCGAAAAACACGATAGCACCCATTACTTACTACCTGTGCAACGGTGGTAAAGTGCGTAATCGCGTAATGCACCTGTCCCCGACCCGCTCCGATGCGTCGTCTCACCGTCGAGTGCATCTCCACAGCTTCCTCCCGTAGCGATATTATTTCATCGTCGAAAAACACGAATAATTGTTGTCGTTGTCGCCCGACACGCCATCCACCCTCGTCTCCTGTTCTCAGTGAATCTTTCTTATCCGTTGTCCGGTGACTAGAACGCGCGAATGCATCTCGTGCGAACTGATTTTTTCGCGATCGACAACAGTCGCATCGAAAACGATGTCGTGACGGGAAATCTCCGAAGTGTCGACCATCAACAGCAACGGTACTCGGTAACAATTTCGTGCGCATAGTCACCGAACTCAATTTTATACAGCGATGTCATGGAATTTTGTAAATATCTGCTGCTCACCGTGTTCCTGTTTCAATTGGTAATTATTTCCGACTCGCTGATTTTGGCTTTCACATATCATATTACGTAATTGTCCTTTGTCTATTCCGGCCAGAACAAGAAGACCGTTTTTTTGTTGTAAAAATCGTCTCTGCTACAGTAGGTACATAGGGACTGTTGGTCCTGGCCGATAATGGTGCAAAATATTTATGTAGGTAGTACTGCAGTAGATACCTTGTGCAGTAATAAAATTGAAAACTCAAAAAAAAAAGTATAATTTTAAGTGTCGACTATAACTAGATTATAAAATTATCAATTTGGTCATCTCATTGTCGTGTCTGAAGTATTTAAGTAGTAGGTGTACACGTCCTGTTTGCTCATGTCACTGTTTCTTAATTTCGCTCATTAGACATAATGTATTTCTCTTGTAACCTTATTGTTTTGTCTACCTATCCGTGAACAAGTGTGTCTTATTTTTCATCAGATTGGTTCACTACTGGTTCTGGATGTATCCATGGACTTATAGTAATAAAAGTTTTAAACTCTTAAGGGATGATCCTAATTTGTTCAATTTACCTGTTATGACAAAACTATTGGATGAGGTGTATTAGAGAAATATCTGTATAATTGCATTAAACAAACTACTTTCATCTTGAAACAATTTATAATTTAAGTGTCTTTTATACCCAAGTATTACAAATTATTTGGGTCGGGTAAAATAATCCTTGGAACTTTGGTTAACTAAATCTTTAATTTCAAAAACGTGAATTTTTATGTTTCAAAAGTTTATTTTTGTATGTGACATAGTTTTTAAATGTGATTATGTGACTCAAAATGTGACTTTTATGTCAATAATAGAAAATAAACTAAGAATTTTTTATAAGACTCTTGTGTACCTATTTATTATACCTACTTTAAAGCTATTATACCTAACACTTTATAAGTTTTTAGTTTATCCAAACATTTATGTATGAATTATAAAACAAGCTATAAATTTATTCTTAATTGCAATTGACCATTGTACTTAATATCATTGTAGGTCATTGAAATTAACATGGAAATAATTTTTATTTTGTAGATTTCAGTTGGAGTAAGACAAGCATTTGATTTTCTTGGTTTTATGTGGGGATCAGTATTAGCAAACTTTTTTGAACTTTTATTTATTATATTTGGTATATTTGGTGTTCTACAATCAGATGTATTTTATTTATTATCGGTAAGTTTACTTTCATAAACTAATGAATGTGTGTATTTCATGTTTAATTTGTTAAGATTAGATTTAGATTGTTCGATTGTTGTTTTAATTAAAATGAAATTTCAATTTTTATTACTATATTATAGTATTCAGCATGGAGTATTGTTTGGTGTATTTGGAATGTATTAGTAGTATTATATTATTTGGACTTGCCAATTTTTAGTAAAGTAAGTGTATATATTATAGTGCATATAATTTAATAATATGTGTAATTAATTATCCATTGTTAAGTTACTCTCGTTTATTGCTTTTAAAATAACTGTTTCATAAAATTACTTTTATTATTTCTATTGCTGTCAGATTTGTCAAATTTGAATACTTTGTTTTAGAGCTTTGATGTCATGAGTCTTGGTGCAGATAGTGTTAGTTGGTGGGAATCTAATGGTCCTGGCTGTAAAGTATTTTTTTATCCAAATCATACTGGAATTGAAGAAGATGCATTTAAGCCAGTTAGGCCAGATTTGATCACTGGATGTGTTATAGACTATCAAAAAATTGAAACTGCTCAAGCGTCCTTGCAAATACTTTTGGCTGTAAGTCTTGCATTTATAAATATTATATTGACATTAGTGTTTGCCCTTGATAGTTAATTTTTAAATGTGTTTAGGTGTTTGGTATTTTATGCAGTTTATATGTATGGTGTTGTTCAAAATCCAGAGATGATGGTATGTTTCATAACAAAATGTTAATAATTAAGATCCTTAACATTTAATAACTTTTCTATTTATATTGTGTACACTAGCAGTATACATGGTGTTCCATCAGAATTTAACCATTGAAAAAATGAAAACAATCAAACTCTTTTTTTTTAAATTTATTTTATGCCTCATGGGAACAAATTCTAAAAATATTTTATATTTTAATTGAATTTAAAGTTTTAATAAAAGAATGTAAAATTGTTTTATGCCTTATAATGTGTATTCATTAAATTTTCATAATCCTTTTCTTATTATGACAAAGTAAGTTTTACCTTTAAAAACTGCGTATTCAATTTAAATTTTTTATCTGTGACCTTTTTAAACATTTGGCATATATGCTTGAAATATACTTTGGAATAATATAAAATACTTGTCATACGAGACAAGTCAAATTTATAAACTACTATAACTGAAATACAATAAAATTAACAATATTATTTGAAATAATGGGATATTAATTTTAAAATCAAAATCATTTATTATTTATATCATTTAATCTGCATTAATAGTCTTGTTGTCATATAACTTTTTAATATAATTATAATGTTTAAAACTTATTGATTATTATCACTCAACTAAAAAATAATTTATGAATAAAATATTTAGATTATATTTTTTCTTCATAATTTGTTTGGAAATAACTATATTGTACTAAATAATAATTAACTTTTAAATTTTTTAGGAATTTACTATAAAACCAAGCAACAAAAACCTGTAACACCTATATATTCTATTGAATATAGTTCACGAAGAGGAGATGAAATTGAAGAGATAAGCACCATCAGTGGAAGTGAAGGTATATTATAATAAACTGAATAGAACCCTATTGACAAATTCAAAATTTTGTTTCTTTGTGTAAAATATTATTTTTACATTCTTAGATGGTGATTTAGATGCCCAAAGCTCCCACGGTAAACCTATGACGCCAAGACGAGTTAAACGAAGAAGTGTAACATCTAGGGGTACTCTTCCACCTCCACATCAAGCACCACCCCCATATCTTAGACGGCAATCAACCTCTCAGCATTCAAGTCGTAGGCATAAAAATCCTGTTTCTAGACTTATTCAACAACAGTATTCAAGTACATGAGTATTTTTATTCTATTTTAATTAAGAATTTATTATAGTAGGGATATGTAGTTTTTATAACATATTTAAAATCAAGGGCTCTTATTTGATGAATCAGTTTCAGGAATGACACTTATAAACAAACTGTACTATATTTAACAAACTGTATTGTATTATATTTGATTATAGATAATGGAATGAATGATTCATCGACATCAAATGATTCAAGTCATCCACTATTCCCAGAATGTCGAGTCGAATTGAGGCACGTCAATAGAGGAATTGTTAATCTAGCTTTGGACACTGAATCTGAACGTCCTACTTCAGCGCGTTCAACATATTCAAATTTCCATGGAGCAAGGGGTAGGCCCAGACAAGTGAGCACTCACTCGACTTTTTTCGCCCCATCTGAACAACCACCACCTGCATATCGCAGTAATGCTTCTGTTAATTCTGAAACTGTTATATAATTAAGGAAAAATGTAAAAGTTATTGTTCAAAATAGATAAAATCTTAAGATCTCATTTTTGTAATTTCAACGAAATTATTTCTTGTACACTAAAAATTAAGTTTTTTTTTTATACCTTTTTTATACTTAGTTTATAAGAATGTAGTTAATTCATTAAACAAATTAAAATTACCAATTATTAATTCCTTATAGTTTAAATATGTAAATAAAATGGGATTACATCGAATATTAAAATAAAAAATTGTATTATATGCAATATTGTATAAAATAATAAATATGTTTACATTGAATTACCAATAATTATTCTAATAATTAATAAGTTTTTTTTTCAAAATTTAATTTGTATTTACTTTTTGGTTTTGTATTATTCAGATACTATGAATAAACATTTACCTCGCACAAACAATGATTTATTATTATTTTGGTTATACACTGCATTCATATTTGTATAAATTAAAATTTTAACATGAGATAATGTATTTTAATTAATACAATAAACATACCACTATAATTGGATTTGACAATATAAAACTTAACATGAGTGCATAACCTACAATATATTATTTTAAAATTTGTAGAAGTTAAAAAGACAAAGCAAGTAGAAATCGTCATTGTTTACATATTATATTATAGAAAAATCTAAAATTTCATAAGTTGCAACATCATATTATTTATTAAAAATATTTTATGCATACCATATTTATATGAGCTATATTTTTACTTAACTAGTTTTCGCTTATTACATTATGTTGATCTTTAACCGAAATGTAATAAGATTAACCTTTCACAAGTTAAATTAATCATCTTATAACTAGTTGATCTAAATATTACCAGTCATTAACATGTACTTTATTTTGGTATATGTAAAAGTATTTTACCATTCCTATGTTTATTCTTAAAATAATTATTTCGTCTAATTCTATTATAATTGTCATCAATAAAACTGAAATCATAATAATCATAGGATTTATGGGTAAAAAGTAAATTAACTTTAATATTTTATTTCAATAAACAAGAAAAATAATTTATTTAATTTATATTGGTTTTAGTTGTTATAATTGTACAAAACAACAAAAATAAAATATAATATATTTTTACAAAATATGCGGGGTGCAACATAATATTTTATGGCACCTATAAAATATAAAGCAATAAATACATTAAATAAATCATAAAATGTCACAATCTTGTGATATCGAAACTGTGTATGTTCATTAATCATTATAATAAACACGGATATATTGTAATATGTATATTATATAAAATTAAATGGCTAAATTGGCGTTTCAAATTAAAATAAGACTATGATTTTGTAACTTTGACCAATATTAGATCGATTATTTTATTATGGACGGATCGGACATATAATCTTCAGCCATCAATCCAAACCAGACCATGCAGAGCTCTAGTGTATATTATTTTAATAAAATGAATCAAATTATAGTTTATCTGCTAGTTTATTATAATATTATAATTTATGAATTATAATATACCTTGAGTAGATCGTAATATTAATAAATATTAAATAATGAAATGTATGTTTAAAATGTAATAATATAATATACTATTAAATTTTAAATTATTAAGCAT
Organism: Stegophylla sp. TES_Ste_2020; assembly: GCA_025469315.1. NCBI lineage: Eukaryota > Metazoa > Arthropoda > Insecta > Hemiptera > Aphididae > Stegophylla > Stegophylla sp. TES_Ste_2020. The sequence continues at coordinate 68,730 of JAIPRM010000146.1, read as the reverse complement.
TGCACAATTTACATAGTGATACTACATATTTTAACTTGGATAATGTTATAAAAACTTTGTTACGATATTTAACCGAATAATAATTGATCTAAAGTTTTATAATATTATAATAAAATATTAATATTAGTAAGTACTGTAGTAAATACCCTGTCCAGTTCCCGGCTCCATCTTGGATACGCCGCCCGATATTCAGAATCCCAATAACTATAATTTCAGTTGTTTCGTTGTAGTAAAACTGTTATTGAAGTCAAATACCAACTAGAAGTTTGATCATTCGAGCACAAGAAAATTAAAATACTACTTAAATTTAATGCACAACTGTCTGTTAAATATTGTTCTAAATTTATAGATTATAAATTGATGTAAAAGATTTTTTGTTAGGTATATATTTATAATTTATGTTCTGAATTAAATAAATGGGTTAATCAAATTTTATATTGTTTGAAACTCCTTTATCAGAACATTTGTGTATATTATATTTATAATAATTTTTGTCAATTAGCAAATACGTATATTTTACAATAAAAATATTTACTTAATAGTTAATCACAATCCATAGGTAAATGACTAGTTTATAGAAAATAATTCATAGCTTTTAAAAATAAATACAGTGGAAATTGATTGCAACTCAGTCTGTCCACTAAATTTTGCCTCATGTCAATTATTATAATGAGAAGTTTCTGCATAAATATCATATTTTTTTCTTTTTGTAAAGTTGGTTAAAATTAAATATTGTTTTGTTCAAATTAAGTTTTAAGGTCTCATCAAAAGTTTATTTACGTGAGAAATGTGATAGAAAAATACATAAAAAAATAATTTTATACAAATAATAATTACAGATTATTTAAAAAAATAATTTAACATAATTTGTATTTAAAGTTTTACAGCTTTTTTAAAATCAAATACACCCACCAAGAGCTTTTTACACATATTTTTGTTTAACTATTTCTTTTAAAAAATGTTTTATATTTACAAAAATAGAAAATTTAAGTTTATAATAATGAAAAGTTAATTATGTATGGTTTACAGCAAAAAAAAAATTAACATAACTAGGACATATTAGTTTGTATTTGATTTCCATTGTTTATTAGTCCTAATTATTAATTGGATCTGAGAATACTGTTTAATAAATTATATGTAATGATTCGATTATTGATAAGCTGAAATATTTTAATAACTATATATATTCTTTTTATGTTTTATTATAAAAATGTAAAGTATTCTATGACCAACAAAAAAAAATAAAGGATTTACAGTAGCTTTAAAAATATATTTGTGTTTTAGTTAATATTTCAAGTAAAAAAAATATCCATTGATTTTCATAGTTTTTTTTATTTACATAGTTATACTTAACAATTAGTATAATATAATAAATATGTAGTTTAGTTAAATATCAGTCTATAAATGTCAAACAAATAAAAAAAAAACATTATGTGTTAATTATGTAAATAGAAAATATTTTTTTCTGTCCCTTATTGGCCTCATTCATCGAAAAAATATTAATTTAGATTTTTAATAGGAAGATATTTACAATCAACAACGACTGGTACTAATGTACTATAACATAAAGTTAACACATAATATAGAAGTATACAAGTAGTATTCAAAATATAATAATTACAAACTTTAATCAATTAGTTTAAGTAAGGTAATTGTGATATCTTATGTTTTTATGAATACAAGTTTCTATTTTGATTTATTTGTTTTTTGTTGTAGTTCACTGGTAATATGCCTACTATGTAAAATGTAAATTTAACATATGTTTAAAATATCAGTAATTACCTAAGTATGTATATTTGAAAATAAATAAGCTGATTGTAATTTAAAACTGTAAAATGTCAAGTTAAAATATTTTGTTTAGTGTTAAAATTGTTAAACGATGATAACAGTACATTTTATAAACGGTGCATTCACTTGAATTTCAAAGAATCACAATTCATGTTGCAGATCCATGTCGACTTGTTCAACATCCAATATGCAGGTTATGAACAATATCATTAATAACCTGCCGCTGTAATTGCTATAAATGATCAATGTCAGCCATAGTACTACCTTTCCAGGCGATTGTAATACAATAGTGTTGTAACAACTGTTGAAGTAATTCTAATTCGTCAAGCATTTCTAATCTTTCCATACGGTACCGATCTTCTTCCGGTAAATATTCATATACGTTTATCATATTCCAACAACGTGCACTGTCCCAGCCAACTCTTACAAACCTATTGATACAAAAATAAGTATTTGTACATTATAACTGTTTTAATTCTTCAATCATCATACCTGTCCATTTGTGTTTGTGTGCTTAAACATGCATCAACACCAGCTAATTCACATCCTCTATTGCGTAAATTATCGAGCATGATACGACCAAAATTATCATTCATATTCACCTAATAGCAACATTGAACTGTATAAAGTATATAATATTATATCTACTGAGGATTATTAAACAACGTACCATTTCATAATTGATAAAAAAAGTGTCATTAAACTTCTTGACAATCCACTGTAACAACATAGATGAACTTTCTGGTTCCATATACACAAGAACACATTCGGTTAAAAACATAGTTGGTATATCAAAATTAATACCACATTGAGTCAATTTCTTATCCAGTTCAGGCAGATTTCGAAGATCTGTACCGATTATGTGATAATCATGTGAATGCAACTCGGGTCCGACAATTTTAACATCACCTTCTATCAATTAATTAATAATAAATGATGACCGACTGTTGAACAATGCATGGAAAACCTTCAATCACATACCTTGTGAGCTGATTTCCTCTAACAGAACTTTACTTTTTTTGATTAAAAAACATTTTTTGGATGTCACCGAAGCAAAGTCTATTTCAATATAGTTGTTCACGTTTATTCCCTTACTTTTCAGCCTCCAATAAAGCGTGTCAAATCCAGCTCCCAGGTTTATGACCTGACAGTTTGATCCAGTTTTCTAGAAAAATCACAAATAATAAGTATGAAATTATTATATTGAATTGACACTGATGGCCACGTCTACTTAATCTGAATAATGTGTGCAGATTTACATTGAAAAATTTCTCCATGAACATAGCAACCCCTCTGGTACGAGCATAATATCCTCGATTGATCTCCGGAGTTTTACGCTCGTAACCGGGGACAAAGTGCTGAATGTAATTGTCTTCCCAGTAGCCCATTTTAACGGCCGAATACTTGCATTTGGTCGCATCACAGTTAGTTGCTTGCACTCCTTCGTCGAAAGACATTTTAAACTTCAACTACAAGATGGTCTATCAGTCTATCGATTGATTCCGATACGTTAGTTGATATAGAACGTAAAACACATGGTTCTGTATAGCAATAAGCGACGAAATATTTACTCTGTAGTCTATTTTCTACTTAGATTATTCATATTACTATTATGTTGTGTACAGATGTGCTAAAATGCTGAAGTTCTGACTAATAACACAAAATATTCGAATTCACAATGTACTATTATCACTGTTGTTGTTATCATTGCTCCAAAAGATAATAAAGATTTCTGTGTTGTCCACATAGAATATGATAAATTATCTATGCAAATCTCTCATAGCCCATAGGTCTATGGAAGCTGCAGGTAGCAAAATAATCAAGGGTCACGACGAGATCACATACTACAATATACAATAAATTAAAAATGTAATATTAGAATTTTGCTAAAAAAAAATTGAGATTGTTTCAAAAAATTAATATATTTGTTGACCGAACGCAATAATCTGATTTCTGAGCATATGAGCCTGCTTAAATCACCGTCTTCTGAATCACAACCATGTGTCATGATTGATAGTTTATCTAATAATCGTTGTAATACACTAATAATTGTATTTAGTATTCGGTGCCTTAATTGAATCAACTACTGTGGCACGCAGGTATTTTTCAGTATCGGAACCCGATCATAGCTGATGTTAATCGCCGTGCACAACTTCGTCCACGAATTACGTGTGCTCGCGACTCGAGGACTGGCGGTCAGAGTACATGACCACTGTTTCAACAGTGTATGGACCACGGACTAAGATATAATTTATAAGATACATAACTATCTACATTGTTGTAACTAAAAAATAAACAATATTGTAAAAATACTAGCTTCTTCACTTCGTTCAGACTCTAATATTGTGAATTATGTGAAATATGATCTTAAAACTACGAAACTACTAAATACGCAAAAATTTTCATACTTTTTATATTTATTTTGTAATGTTGAGAAAAGAATTTATAGCTTTCTTTGCAAATAAATTTAATTGCTCTCAAAAATCATGGAAACGCAACAACTTTTGAGCCCTTAATTATAATATTACTTAAACTACTATAATATCACTTTTACGTTACAATAATTAATGACAAACGCGTCAAAAAAACGCTCCATGTGAATATCTACATTGAGACTCCATTGTTTAATTTTAGCATTCAATTATGACCAAACGCATAAAAATTAAACATACATGTTTCAACACGTGCGCTAGGGACTGAACGAGTTTTTATATTCCCCGTGTGAATAAAGACACTTAAATGTATGGGTTTAATTTCAGGAGATTATTTTCCTCGATTTGAATACACGCGCTCCAGCTAACCAGCTTTAAAACCTTTTTAAATGGGTATAAAATTAAATTTTGAATGACTAAAATGAAATGCTTTGATTTTCAAATATATAAATACAAAAATTATTTGCTAAACCCTTAAAAAAAAATTCAGTTGCCTTGAACGACCTCTTAAACTTAGCCGAATTACTTCAAATTTTAGCAAACTTATTTTTTTACTAAATAAAATAATATTGGGGGATGAGAGATGAAAAAAAAAAATTTTCAAGTCACCATGGTATATAGTAAATTGAGGAATCTATATAGACATATTACGGAAACTGTCTATGACACCAAATTCTATGGATTAGAATATGGGACACTAATGAAATTTCTGGCAACTGAACACTCAATTTCACTATTGGTTGCCTTTAAAGCCCCTTAGTTTATATGTTTTTGTGGATAACCTTATCTAGAGAGCTTAGATAGTTAATAACTAGGCTTCTCTAATTTTAACCACAGAATAGATATTAATAAAAAACTAATATAATAGCTCTTCAGATGATGAATGGGATTAAATTTTATTAGAAAGCCCCATTTTTAAATCGCGGAAAATATATTGTGACATAAAGGTACAGTGTACACATTAACAATGTTATCAAAACTCCGAATGTGAAAAGATCGATAGCGAGTATGGACAAAAATTATATCAAAAATGAAACACAATTTCATTTATTGATCAGCGTCACAAATCAAGAGTACCTATTATATAGTATAGTATGTCTAATTTTCGGCCGAAAAATTCAAACATGTTTGAACGGTTGAAATCTGAACTGACCCGAAATTCGGGTCTGTACAAGTATATGCAACTCGCATATAAAATCAGCAGTTTGATTTTTTTCGGTTCAGGTCCAGTGTATGCGCAGCTTTAGGGATAGAACATTAAAAAATCCTTTTTTTTGGGGAGGTTCCTACTTCAAAAAAACAAAACTACTTAATAAATTACACACTCATAACTTTAGCAGTTATAGCCAGATAATTTTTCCATTTTTAAACCCATTTAAACCTACGTTATGAAATGAAACAACTGAACAGATTTTATACTCTATAGCTTCAGGAGTTCCGGTTAGGGAATGATGCATTAGTCAGCAAGTCTGATATTTTATATAATATAAAGTAGGCAAAGTACATTGGTTTTTGTCTGATACATTGAAATTCTACATAAATGATTATATTTCAATACATCAATAAAAACAGATATTTATCCCAATGTGAATATTTAAAAACATGTTTTATATTAAAGATCATTTTATTTATTTACCAATACCAATATTTTCAACACTAGTAAACCGCATTACACTGGATAATTAAGTACATAAATAATATATGTACTATGACAGATGAGAAAAATTTCATGATTTTTTTTTTATTGAAAAAAAAAAAAAAAAAATGATGTTTTTCAAGTAAACTTAGATTTTTAAAATCATCAACATTTCCATTATAAGTATCGATGTTAACACTGCCATCTCTACTTCAGCTGGTTAGGTTAGGTGATGATGAATCAGTCAGGACAAGTTATTTTATATAATAAATAGATTATTTTTAATGAATTTATATGTTTATTTTCAATTATCTTTAAATAAATTATATTTAGAGATATAAATCAAAATATTTTATTGATTATTTTACAATTTTTTAATTTTTAATCATCAGAATCACTATTTTCAACATACATATTATTACATATTATTTAAAAAATCAATTCAAAGGTAATAAAATTCACATGTACAGACTATAGAAGTAGAAATATTATACTCAGTCAATATAAAATATGAAGTAACAAGAATCAAATATAATTTACAAAAGCAAAATACTACAACATAAAACTAACATACAGCAACACTATTTTTGACATGGATTAATATTAAAAATTTGTTTTAAATCATCCAATGTAATTTTTGAACCTTCAATACTGCGACAACCACCAAATAAGTTATTGGCTATTTCCAATTTTTTTTGTTGAATTGCCTGGATTGATGTTTCTATAGTGTTATTACATATAAATTTATAAATGTTGACCTGTTTTTTCTGTCCAACTCTATAAATTCTATCACAAGCTTGAGCTTCCAGTTGAGGATTCCAATGAATATCCACTATAAATAAATGGTTAGCTGCTACCAGGTTAAGACCAACCCCTCCAGCAGTTAATGATAATAGTAGAATCTGAATACAAAAATAAAAAATACTTATGAATTAATGTTATATTTTAAACTGAAGAAATATCAATTTATTTTCATAAAATATTTCAGTTGAGAATAAAACGTAGCAATGGTTGTCCAGTCTACCTTGTAAACAGCATAGCAAAAACATGATACAAATAGAATGTTCAACTGTGGAATTTGTAACAAATAAATTTGAATATATTACAACAATATTTGAAGGGAAAAATATTTTTGAAAGAACATGGTTCTTTGTGGAATATTATATCTCATGAATACGCTACAGGGATTTAAGTTGCAGATATTTTTCAATAACCTAACATAATTAAGTTTTAACTTTGTTGATATTTCCAAAAATTATGTCATGCTCCCAAAAATATTTTTTTTTAAATAAAGACTACATAACATGTTTTAGCCTATATTGTTGGTTAAATGACAAGACAATAAAAATTATGCACATCATTTAATAAACTTATAAAAAAGTAATTTTATATTTCAAATATAATTGTATTTACTTTGGGTTTTCCTGTGTGGTTATTGAATTCATCCACTATTTTATTTCGCTGAATAATAGGAACAGTACCACTGAACAACTCCGTTTTTACTTTATATTGAGCTAACTGCTTACCTATAAGAACTAACATACTTGGCCACTGGGAAACAATTATTGCTTTATCATCTGTATGTAATACTTTTTCTCCAACTATTTTACATACTGCCTTTATCTAGAGGAATACAATATAAATATTTTTAATTGATTAGTTCTATTCTACAATATATGTGTTTAGCCTACATATTTTGATTTTGAGGTTTTTATTAAAATCATTTGTTATTAATTTATTATCATTAAAATTTTTTTAGTACCAAAACTCCAATTATAAACAAGTAAATTTAATTCATTCTAAATATCAAACAAAAATAATTAATATATTTTTTATAACTATGAAATGGTAAAAAAAAAAAAAAAATATAGGATTAAAATTGCTCAACAAAATAATATTAGCTACAGCTACTTCAATTTTAAATCAATAGGTATTGATATAGAATATTATTATATCAATATCAATTTAAGTATTTTATAAATAAAAAAACCGGACATACTTCGCATGATGGGTGGGATTCTCTTGATGGGTGTAATGAATTTTAAAGAAACGATAAATCATTTCTTCAATAAAATTATTCTGAACAAAAGAAGTTAATAATATAAAAAATAAAAGAGAAAAAAAATTTTTTAGAAAATGTCCAAAATTTTTTTTTTACATTTTCAAAATTTTCTAGCACCAAAATCCTTCTTATATTATTTTTTTTATCTTTGTTTACATTTTCATATAGTTTGGATCAAAAAATGATGGTTTTCGAGTCGTTTTTGTCAAATTTTGGGTAGTTTATTCCAAAAAAAAAAAAAAATTAAAGAATTGAGAAATTCAAAAAATGACCTCTCTAAAGTACAATCCAGAGGCAAATCCGATTTTAAAAAGTTACTGATCGAAACTTTTGGACAAGTATTTCCATACAAAAAGTTGTACACAAAAAAAAAAAAAAATAAATAAACATCATTGTAAAAAACATTAGCTTCTTCATTTCGTTCAGAATCTAAAAGATTTTATGTTAAATAAATATACAAATTTCATAATAGAAGTATTAGACAAACATACAAATTATGAATTCCTCGTCAGAATATGGATAGATGGGTTGTATTATAATTAAGTGAACGACAATTGTGTTTGTCAATTTAAGGTGTGATTAAAATGAGCGTATGGGCAATAGTCTGACCGATAATTCAGTGTTTAAACTTAGAATAGAATTGATACTTATATAAATAAATAGCAGCATCTAAATTTTGTGCACAATTTTTTCATGATGAGGATATGTTATGTGCTTATATTTTTCGTTTAAGCATAAGATAATAAATAAATCAAAAATATCCCTTGGCTAGCTGCATAATGTGAGGACATTTCGGTTTGATTATCGGCAACTGCATAAACTAATGAGAAGTAGGAATAAAAACTGGACAGTGCATAACAAAACTATAGATGCACATTAATAAAATTATGATAAAAAAATAAACGCACACAAATGTCATACACTTATTTATCGTTGCACACTCAGTAATTGTCAAACACTTATAACACTGCACTGAATTGTCAGCATATAACTGTCACACTCACATATAGGGACACCTTAGAATATATCTCAATAATTCACTTCACTTTATACCTTGGAGCTATACCATGACTCCATAAAAATGGGATTACTATAAGCAAGAGTTTCTTTTTCAACACTGGGTACACCAATAGACATTCGGGTCATTTGATCAACCAAATTTATATCTTCAGTATCTAGTATGCCATCAGTTTTAAGACTTTCATCTTCCAACATCTGTAACAAAAAGATGTTGTATTTAATGAATAATTTATTTTTCTTAATATAGAACGAACATACATTTTTCATTAAACAAGGATGACAACAAAGTTGCCGTAATCGCAAAAGTAATACTAATATATGATGTGCTTGAATATTTTTGTTATTTTTTAATTGATGAAATAATTTATCTAATTCAGGATGATCTTGAAAAATATTATCGTCCAAATTAGTTTCTAAAAGTAAACAAATTGAATAATCATTAATATTAGGTAATATAATAATAATAATAAAAACATATAAATACTAATAACAATTTTTTATTGTATATTTACTGTGTAAATGTTTTCCTTTGTTGTGCACTGCAAATCCACGTTCAACCGCATTTTCTCTTTCGGCTTTTTCATATAAATAAGTAGCGAAAAGCGTACTAAAACAATAAAAATAAATTATAATAATTAATTTATAAGGAGGGTTACATACACCCAGATAATTTAGATTTCAAACACTCGTCAAGTCAAGGTATAAGATGTGTCCAGATTTTAAAAAAATAAATAGAAAACATGGCTATATCGGTACAAGATGTAAAGTTAGGTATCGAATCTGAAGTGTTCCATTATGTATGATTAATGTAGACATAATATGTAAATTCTAATTTTGATCAATTTTTTCTGAAACCTCAAGACAAGCAATAACAAACACAATATAAAGTAAAATTGTATTATTAAAATAATGAAATTGTTTATTTGCATTTTTTGTTTCAATTACCCTATTCTAATGAATAAATATATCCTTACCGATAACACTGATTTTTTCGTTTCCTTCCCCCTGATACAGTACAATGGTGTTTGGAGGATTTGGTCAAAAAACATGATAACCCTTTTTATAAGTATGTTAAACGAACCTTGAAAAATGAAGAACTTTTTCATATGCTTCTCTTTCTTCTTTTAATAATTCAACTTTTATATCATGAACAATTTTTGATGGCAATTTAAATGAAGTAGCTTCAGAAAGTTCAAGTTTTGTTCTTCGTAACATAAGTGTTTTCCCTAATAAAGTTAATCTGTTTTTTCCTGCCTCATCATTATTTCCAACCCATCGTTTCCAAACCTATAAATATTGTTTCATAATAAATACAGAGTATGTTTACTATTGTTTTAGGTACCATTTAACATCTCAGTTGGATGACATACAAAATTAATTTTAAGGAGAGCCTAGAACAGTGGTTCCCAACCTTAAGTCACATTTCAAATCAGGGTCACAAATATTTAAGTGGAGGGTCACAAAAGTTAACTTAATAATTTTTTCATGAAATATATTGATTTGTAAGTAACTCATTTTAATTAAATCTTGATTTTCAATCCAGGAAAATCTAGGTATAGAATTGTTGTCCTTATGATATATTATGATACTTATTAATATATTTGAAAAAGAATTATTTTTTTTTTTTTAAAGGGTTAATTTTAATTGAAGATTGTAATTTTTATCATCAATTTTAGCAGTCTTTTTTACAATTTACTCTTAAATATGAAAAAAATGTATATATTATATACTGAATGAGACATGTATCATTCGTAGCATTACAGAGTGTATATCCAAACCCAGTGCATTAGCCCACCTGTATACTATCGACAATACATGTATAGGCGAGAAACACCACAGACCTATACTGAATGCCTGTGATATATAAGATTAAAAACATGTACACAGTAGGTTAATAGCCTAATAATATTATTTTAGCTCTGGGGGTTACATTAGTTTGCATACAGTACTGAAAAAATGTTGATACTTAACAATAAGTGAGGAAGAGGTGGTATATAAACACAGCCATGGATAAGGCAAGGGTGCTAGTGTAGCGTGCGCTCTATCGCTTACATGTGATCTACCTATATTACCGATTATTAAAAAGGGAATGTGAAGGTGGTTCCGTCATTCACTCAGATGAGTGGCCTTCATACCGATGTTTAACAGCAGAAGGGTTCATCATTCATGAAACTGTTATTCATCAAGAAAATTATGTTGACCCTATTACAGGTGCACACACACAGGGTGTTGAACGATCATGGTTGGATGCAAAAATATCCATATTAAAGAAAAAGAGAGGCGTACCTATCCATATGCTTTTGTCACATTTAGATTAGAATTGTTGGAAGATGTGGCGGAAGAATGAACAAGATTGGTTCATTGCTTTTTTAGAAGATATGCGGGCTACATACATGAATAATGACGACCAAATTGGCTATCATTGTAAATAGCTTAACTTTGACTAAAACGAAACTTTTATGTGGATGTGATTTCAATTTGAATAAATAAATATTAATATTTTTGAAAGAAAAAAAGAAAAACAATAAATATTTTTAAAAGGCATGTGAGCCCACTTCCTTGAGGTGTCTTTTGGGTAATGCTAAGTGGCTCACAAATCGCATTCACCAAAAATAAGCTGGTAGAGCGCACGCTACACTAGCACCTAAGGCAAGTATTATCTAAGTGAAGTGATACAAAATATGTTCAACATTATTTATAAATACCTTTAATTCTTTACTTTTTAATAGGGATGGGTTCTCGAATTCTTCGAATCCTCAAACACCTCAAACTTTAAGAAATTTGAGAAAAAAATAAGTTCGAATTTGAATTCGAACATCTCGAATAGTTCGAGTTCGAACAGTTTAATCAGCAGATTTTTTTAATATAACGTCTATAAAGACAACTAATATTGTTATTATTGATAAATTTTCAAATGTTTTAATTTTTTTGAAGTTCGAAAGTTTCAATGTATACATGATTATTATATATATGTCATGCATGTGCATTTGAATTTCATTGATCTGTAATTATTGTCTAATGGCAATATGCTGTTTTTATAAAGTATTTCTAAAATAAATAAATAAATAATCATTGTTGTAAAAGCACTAACTTTTACCCTCCTCTGAGAATCTAACATTGAACTGATTGTGGTTTTATGGAAGTTGGACTTAAAATGTGTAATGCAGTATGAAGATTATATATTACAGGTAATAATGACATACAATATAACTGTTACACTCTCTTTAAGGCTAAATTATAAATAACAGTTTTTCATAAAAGTTTTAATGGTTGGTTTGCATTTAACCTACAGGCTCATACTAAATATATAGAATTCATTAACAAAAACTCATACTTACGGCCCAATCATCAAAAGGACGACATTTAATGAACTTCAACAAGGCAAAAAAGTCAGCTTCTTTATTGTGTACTGGAGTTCCAGATAAAGCCCATCGGTTTACTCCATGTAATGCACACACTGCCTTCGAAGTCAGACTCTTGTGATTTCGTATAATATGTGCTTCATCTAATACAATTCTTTCCCATTTTATTTGAAAAAGAGGACTCTATTATAAAGACATAATAGAGTTAAATTATTTATTAATTTCATAGAATATTGTACTCACAGTTTCCAGTTGACTCTTATGATCCCACATAACTACATGATATGTTGAAATTACTATGTCTTTCCTAGCTAACCTTCTTGCAGAAGACTCTCTATTCGGTCCATAATGTTGTTCAACATTAAGAATTCTTGGGCGTAATTTACTTTTTATTTCATTTTGCCACTGACTCATTAAAGATGCAGGACATATAATTAATGTTCCTCCCTTAATAACTGAGATAAACAGTAAAAATAAAAATAAAATAAATTAATTCCTTTAGGAATTTAAATAGTTAAATATAAATTATGAATACATACTATTTAATCTTGACTTTTCCAAGGAGTTGTTCATATAAGAATCAGTATCAGAATTGTCACTTGTTTTTTCAGCTTCAGAAGTTTTTAAAATTAATGAAATCATTGTTAATGTTTTCCCTAAGCCCATATCATCAGCTGTAAAAAAATTAACTCGAATTAGACTGAATAAGCCAGTTATCATACTTCACACTAGGTTATTTTCGATCTTTGGGAGGGATACTCATGACAAAGTGAATTGTTATGAAATAACAATCATTAAATAAATTATTACTTAAATAAAATAATTCTGAAATTCTCAGTTCATTATTATACAGAATAATAATAATTATTGTCAATTTTGTATGTTTAATAATTTAATTATACAGTAGAAATATGTTACAAGCTTAAAGAACCAGCGAATTTTTTTCATAGTACCTGGAAGCTCGTTATATATGGTTAGAATGAGTTTTAATTTAACCGGTTAAATGACTAGTGAAATGATGAACATTGACACACAACTGACCTACTCGTGATTATTATAAACTTAAAAACACTAGAACTCATAGAAATTGAGTTTATATATAGCACCAAAATAAAAAATATAATACAATAGCAATACAAATTAATAATATTTAAGATAAAATTGAAAAATCAGCTAATCATAACTAGTAATTAAGACTTAAATATATACAAAGTAGGAAAAAGATAAAGTTTTGCTTATAGTAACTGAAAATTTATTCTATAACTCAATATATTTTGGTTGTTGTAAATGTATATTTTAACTTAGTCATATCGTGCCAGGACCTCGTTGCAAGCAGCACCTTGTTATAGTGACTTCTACTGTATAATAATCCATGTTGATTTGATTTTTAGTAAAAATTATCAATATTGTATTGTTTTAAAATCTAAAAAAAAAAAAATTCATATAAAATATACATTTTAATTTAATTACCTAAAATTCCACCATGCGGTTTTTGCTTTTCTCTCCACATTAACCAAGAAATGGCATATTTTTGATGATTCATTAATTCCACTTTTAGTCCTGTAGGATCATTAGCTAAAGTAGTCAGATCTGGACATGTTTCTAAAGACTTGTGCAAGCTATGAAGTACATCTAACGTCATAGCTTGTTGTGCGCGATATGTACTTAAAGCTTATATATAAAAAAAAAATTTATTTATGCAATACAATTAGAAATTTTTTTTAAAATGTATTACTCTACAAACCTTGTTCACCCATAGCACCAATATCAATATTAGAAGCCGCTTTTTTTATTAATGCATTATTATTTGGTAGTTTAAAACTTTGTAATGGAGATATTTTTGGTTTTTCTTCAAGAGAAAATGAAACTATAAATTAGACATTGATTAATTAATAATAAAGCAAATATTAAAATTCTATTGAAAATCTTATAAATAATAAACCTGAGAGTTTTTTTAATTTTTGATCAACTTGATTGTATTGCATTAGCGTATCTTTATATACACTTTCCTCTTTTAAAATTGCGTTGTTTAATTTAAGCCCTTTATCAGGTAATAAATGTAAATTTGTAACTCTCATAGTAGTCTAAAAAAGCATAAAAATAAAAATTACTACATTTTAATAATATAACATATATTTTTATCTACTAACCTTCATGTTGTCAATATTCGTTTTTAAACGTTTCAATACTTCTTCTAATCTTTCTTTTTCCATTTTCAAAGATTTAAATTCATTAGTCAATTTTCTTGAGTTTTCATCAGGTGTATTAATTTTTAATGGTATTGAAGTTTTTTTATCAAATTCATTTCCAGTTAAATCAATTATTGATGGATCAAGTTTTAGGGGAAACACTTTTGAGGTTATCGAATGTTTAAGATCTATATCATCTAAAAAATAACAATACAGTAGATTATTATTGACAATACTTTAGATGATAAAATTATTGTCCAAAATAATCACTGAATTACTTTTTTTTATTTCTTGATCATTTGATAATTCATAGGAAACTTCAAAATTTGAATTTTCTAAAATACTGCTTTGAGATACTGGTTTACACAAAGTATGTTCAGTTTTTAAACATTCTATATCATCAATAAATGGTTGATGATGTTCAGAAGACCCAATAGTTGATTTATAATGTGCAGAAGTATCAATTTCAGGATCACTAGGTTCAATCAAAGACATGTCTTTTAACTTCATCTCAATTTCAGATCTATCCCTAGTATTTACTTTCAAAGGGGTTGGGAATATTTCGTTTGATGAATTTACTATGTCATCATCAGATTCCGATTCCAAAATAATGATTGATTCCTAAAAGTTATAAAATTAGTAACAATAGATTTTTCATATTTTAATACATTTAACCACCTCATCACTAATAATCAGAAATAACTTTTTTATTTCCTAATGCACTTTTGACCCCTGAAAACTATGGATCAATTAGAACTTTGTAGACAAATTTAGTTTTGAAGTAATGACAATTTAAAACTTGCAAATTTACCATTAGGATTTTAAGCATATTTTTGAATTAACAAATTGCCTGAAGGAACTCACACAACTAAGTTTGAGTCTTGTCAGAAAATAATCGTTCTAATAAGAATTAATCTTGTAACTATTTTTAGTAGTTGATGAAAGTTTCAAGTTCCTCTTTACATTATTTTTGAAATTATGTTAAAAAACAATTATTAATTGTACGAAAATTCTGATACATACATACTTTGCTATTTTTGTCAATTTTTAACAGATTTTCAGATTTTTGAAAAAAGTATTGTGAAATTTGAAAAATTACATCTAGGTGTGATTTTAGATCTATAGAAATAGTGAAAGAAACTTTTCGACCAGTATTTCTATACAAGTGTTCACAGAAAAAAAAAAATAATAAACATCATAAGTTTCTTTGCTCTGTTGTTCAGAATATAAAATTGCATGAGAATAAAAAATAAAATTTGAAAAATTCATGTAGGGTTTAAACTAGATTTATTCTGATGTGTTGATTTTTGCACAAATTATCTTATATTTATAAATAGAAAGCAGTCACGAACATAAGATACTTTTGTAAGACTTCCTATAATACATTATAACAGCTTTTTATCTTCACTGATATTCTGTTTTTTATGATATATGTACATCACCAATCTACCAGTTTTAGATTAATTATCATTAGATTAACTTATTTGGTAAGGATAATCTCTCACCCTAACCCTTGAAATATCCTACCTACCCCGACCTGTGCAAAGACATCAAGCATTTGAGAATGGCGACTGTCAGATTATTTTTACACATCTACTATTCTGCTAGATGTTTGTAGGAAAAA
This sequence comes from Stegophylla sp. TES_Ste_2020, assembly GCA_025469315.1. Taxonomy (NCBI): domain Eukaryota; kingdom Metazoa; phylum Arthropoda; class Insecta; order Hemiptera; family Aphididae; genus Stegophylla; species Stegophylla sp. TES_Ste_2020. The sequence goes on along the minus strand of JAIPRM010000146.1, from coordinate 52,617 downwards.
TTATCTACCACAGGTGGTTTTCTACAATAGATCAAACACTGCAATTAAACTAAAGAATTAACACAAACCTGCAAAGTTAGTGGTAACTGGTAAGTGGAATATGCAAATTCTATTTTTTTTTTTATTTTTTATATGCATTCAATTTTATTATTTATGTTGAAATATGCATATTTTACAGAAATGTTAGCAAACACTTTAAAAAAAAATTTAAATCTGAATTTCTTTAGTGAATTATCACATTGCAAAAATAATAAATAAACATAATATATTGATATACTTCATTATCAGTATTCAAAAACTCAAAAATAAACGATATTCCAAACTAGGCCAAACACAAATTTTATGTTATAAAACATAAAGTACATAAGTAAAGTTTCATAAAAAAAATAATACATTGGAGGAGGGTGGCAAAGTGCATTTGTTCTTAATGAAGTCGTAATTAATCAATATACTAAGTAGGTAATAAGTAATAACATTAAAAATTTGACTAACCGTGGCTATAGAATGCTTTGTAGTCGTTTCCTCAACTTCGCTTTCATCACTCGAATCAAATATTTTTCTAGGTTTACTTTGAAGCTTCTTAGGAATTATAAAAAAAGAATCATTATTCACGATATTTTCTAAGGACGAAGTAGATTTATCTACTGAAATACCATCTTCACCACCAATAATTGATGCTGAATTTTTTTCAGATTCGTGAGTTCTATTTAATTTCTAAATAAAAAGACACAACATTAATTATAACATTTACCTAATCAAAAATTTTTTATTTTTAAACTTGCATTATTTATACTATCATCTGATTGTTCATCATCACTTGATTTTAATGTATTTCTATACTTAAGAAAATCATTTTTTGATGATTTAATTTTTGACTTTGTTTTGTCCATACTGCTAGTTCTAATTTAAAAAATACAATATAAAATAAATTTATAACACCTTACACATGGTTAAAACATAAAATTTAAATTAAAATCCAGGACTTTTTTGCTACAAATCGATATACAACAGTGCTACCTTGTTAAGACTGTGATATGGAGTAAAATAAGTAGGCACTAGTCTGTTCTATGAGACAACCTAATTTTGAGAAATTTTACAAATTTGGTATTCAAGACTACAAATATGTTTCATTTTCCTATCATCAAAAACTTAATTAGGATTATATATTATATTAAATCATTCGAATGATTCTATCAAAACTGAAGAGAGGGAGAAGAATGAATGTGGAATAGCATGCTTGGTATATTATGCCTATTAATTTATCAATACTAGGGGATGACTTTTAAATCAGCTCCTTTCGGGAAACAAAATTGGTTTAGGTAGAAAATACAGTGCTGCATAAATAGTGATACTCGCGGTTTTAAGGACTTCTCACACAGTACTAAAATAATAAAAATATCAAAATTAATTAGGTATAATGTATATAATGTAAGTGGCTACAACTCATTTGAGCGCTATTATACAGCTGAAATCATATGCACACAATTTTTGAACGACTTTAAAATCGGGCTGAAATGAAAATTTTAATCATATATAATGACTGAATATTATTATTTTCATAAATTATAATGTAATATTGGTGTATAATTACCTACATACAGTAGCACATATTATACGAAATTACAAAATCAGACTTTGAAGTGTGTGCATTACATGGAGTAAACCGATGGGCTTTATCTGGAACTCCAATTCATAATAAAGAAGCTGACTTTTTTGCCTTGTTGAAGTTTATTAAGTGTTGATGATTGGGCCATAAGTATGAGTTTTTGTTAATGAATTCTATATATTTAGTATGAGCCTGTGGGTTAAATGTGTAAAAACCCACTAAAGATAAGCATATACTATTTTTGTTGGTCTACTGTAAGCTATAAGCCTGTAGAGTAGGCAACTGTGGTTGCCCACAACAAAAATAGTATAGGCTTATCTTCAGTGGGTTTTTACACATTTAACCCACAGGCTCATACAAAATATATAGAATTCATTAACAAAAACTCATACTTATGGCCAAATCATAAAAACAGCCCCTGGGTGCTGTATATTTAGAGGTGCCTCAATATCAAATACTTATGAATTTAAAAGAGGTGGTGTTATTATATAGGCAGTTTCATGCATAAAAATAGCATGTATGCTAATTATGTAAACAATATTTTAAATTCTAAGTTATAACAAGATAATATGTATGCATATTTGATGTTATTAAATATGTATGCATTTGTAAAATTAAATTTAAATCAAATTAAAATTAAAATAATATACTTGTGTGGTTTAAAAATTCATTGTACGAGTAGAATTCAAGTGTACAATGTATTAATGAAAAAAAAAAATCAAATTTGGTTACAACATCTGGTCCTTTGACTGTCGTTATTGACAATATGGACTGTAGGTAATGTCGCACAAAGATTCTTTCATAATGACAGTTAAACTAGAAGTATAAGATTTGATGCAGTTAAATAGTATGAATATAATGTCTCACGCATAGAATGTAAATTTTTAAGTGTTAGGTATAATTTACTGCTAATATTATTAACATACAGAATACTATTACTCAATATTAATATTCTCAACTACCTATATAAACTTACTCTGATGATGATTCCGACTCGGATGTACTTGATACTCGAAACAGTGTTTTGTCATTTTTGGTACTAATGGACTCATCATTCGTCGTACTCGAGTCTAGTGTACGTTTATAGTTTCGACGTCTAGAAAATATTTTTTCCGCTCGAGCACTGTCCATGTATGTATTAGAAGACTCACTATCATTTGATGATTCAGACATTATTCTTCGAGCATTTCTCCTGGTATTTTGTGTAGACGCAGAACGTGATGATTTCATGTTGAAGAATACTGATTTAACGCTATAATATTTACACAGGTAATTTAATTAAAACAACATTAAATATAAAAAGTAAAACAAAATTAAAAACTTTTATCAAAAATTTTACATTCACACATCTTATCCAACCCTACTTTGTTATGATGTAATCTGCATTCATTCATAGAAAAATAGAAAACAAACTGCACCTACATTTCTATGAAGTGCAATTGTTACCAAGGATCACACTTTGTGGTTGAATCGTGGACAAGAATATAACAAATACAGTTATATCGCAGAATATGCTGAACCACGATTAAAGTTATACTAAAGAATAAAAATATCTTAAATCACGATAGTGAATAAATATTAAACAAGAACACATGGGAAAACACTTATCACACGAACGTTAAATTTGAAATAAGTGAGATCACGGACTAAGATAGTATGGACTGGAAACGAACAGGCAGGCGGGTGGGTGGCAGGGAGCCGGGCCTCTTAAGGTTTAGGAGAAACGTTGACGGGGGGGGGGAAATAGTACCCGTAGGAAAAGAGCGCCACCTATATTCATGAAAGAAGTAAGAAGACGGTCAAGTTCCATATTTTAATAGTTCAAGATATGAACGTAATAGCGCTCTTTTCCTACGGGTACTACACTACGAGTACCACAAGCACGATTAAAGATATACTGGTTGCCCAATGCCCATCGAGGCAAGAAAATGTGACAAGAAATGTTCCATTGAAAATGTTCTGACATGTGGCGCTATCTAGTTATTTTTTCCTGTAATAGTTTCGTACATTTAAAATAATGAAATAATATTATGCTCATTACATTAATTCCATCATTGATTAAATCAATGATCGGTATTTAGAATAAAAAATAGTACCAGAGTTTAACACCTAGATGACGCTAGTAGGCAGTCAATAATGCATAGCTCTTTTGTAGCCGCATCATGCCTATAGGAAATCATAGACTGTTGGGTAACCAGTATATCTTTAATCGTGACCACAAGCGACCCGGTGAAATCATTGTTGTTTCCAGTCCATCTTAGTCCGTGGCACGGTCTTAGATTATTAGGTCTGGCAACTTGGTTAGAATATCAAATGCTCTTATTGACTGGACAGGGAATTACTTTTACATACATTTCGTCATCTAGCGGATAAGTTATTTAACCATGATATTAAACAAAACTGCACCAGTTATTTACTGCTTTATGGGTAGTTGTATCACTTATTCTGTTGATTTGGCATAAAAGTAATTGAAAAAAATAATATAAGCATTCAACAATATAAATTCTAAGACCATAATATTATAATACACTGTATTTCTAGTACATGTCGTTGAAATTTAATATAGTTACCATTAGATGTCACTAATAGTGTATAATCGATTCCCTGTCCGTTCAGTAAGAGCATGCATATTGACATACTAAATGTATAGGAGTTGCATAGGGCTGGTCCGTAGTACGGACTAATAACTTAGATAAAATTACATCGTCGTCGTGATGCGAGATAAATACGGCAGCAATAATAAACATAATTATTTATAGTTCTTAGGAGATATAAAAATTAAACTAAAAACAAACGTCGGGGAGGCAGTGAGGCACTTGGCGATCAGCAGTTGCTCATTACGGCTGATTAGGTAATAGTTCCCAACAATTAAGACGAATCATCACAATAATAATCGTTCGGCGGTCACTCGATCACACTCTACATTCGACCTTGGTGGGAGATTTTATACACAATAATTATTAAATTACGAGAGATTATTAATTCGTTACCTTGAATGGAATCAGTACTTGTTAATTTCACGTTGATAAATAATAATTCTATCTGTAGAACTACCTACTACAGTTTAAACTTCTCGTCGATATAAATTTGCTATTGGAATATATATTTTCATTGTAAGTCTCACTATTCAATTTTTTTCATTTTCACGTCGTAAATATTTTAATATTCGGTCATTTATTTTTCAAGTTGGATTCGCATAATACACGATGGTTCAAGCGTGGTTCATGAGTGAAAATTGGAACGGTGACCAACGAGAAGAACACCACAAACAACCACCGGAATATGTCGATCTAGATACTCTGTACAAGCTTACCCTTGTCGAACATTTTCAGGTACCTATGATCACACCCAATAATTTATCATAACTTGATTGTTTATTCCTCCTTTAAGGTATTTATCACCTTTATTTAATAACCTAAACTCAATGAAATTAGATAGTTAACCTACCTAATAAAAAAAACTAAACTTAAATATTAATAGGCTACCAATACTCATTTAAGTCCAATTTTTATTTTCAACTGTTGAATAGGTACACATTAATGATTATGCAATAGATAAATTAAACATCAATTTAAAACCTAATTTCTTTGTTACGATCATTTTATGCACATAATATAATGATAATTGAATAATATTATGTTTTTAAAACTTTTGTTTAATTTAAAATTGAAATTTACAAAATTTTGTGCAGGTAATTACAATTTGTTTTATGACGTGCAATTTTGTTTTTTGAAATAAAAATTGATACAATTTGTTATCAAGGGTAATCCTCCTCTATATAGTAAAAAAGTAATAATGAAAAAAATTCACTAAAATAATAATACTTATAATTTATATTTTTTGTATTCTTTAAAACTAATGTAAAAAAACATTAATTACCTTTATGAAAGATGAAAATGGTTATTTGTCAAGTTATAATGATAAATGGTACTTACTGAATGCTTCATTAATTTTGAATGAACTGTTGAATACTTAAAATATCTATAGGGAGAAACATTATTCATCCTAGATTTAATTTAAGGTTTGAAAGGATAATACTGGTGCATTAATGTTATGGTATATTAAATTCAAGGTTCGGAAACATTTGCATACTTTTATTATTTAATGTAATGTAATAACAGAGTGTAAAATAAATTCATTGTATGAGACCATGATACAAAATCTGAAATTTGAATGTCGATGTTTTTGCTCATCCATAGGTTTCTCTGATAAATAACTGCTTATTATTATTATTTTTTTGACAAATTTCAGTCATATTAATTAAACAATTTCTTACAAATTTCTTACAATCAGTAAAACTTAAGCATAAATACTCAGTCTACTAAAATAAATAAATACTTGGTGCATTCTATGTTTATTGTTATATTATAGCTACAAATCATTGCTTGTCATAATATTCCTTCAAGCATGAATAAAAAAATAAAATAAAATAGGTATATAGGTATTAATTTAATAATATATATATGTATGTGTGTGTATGTATGTATATGTATTTTATTGCACTTATACTTGAATAAAAAAAAAACAAAATGCAAGTTTTCAATTTTTTATACATAATATATTAATTTATTAATATGTTCATATTATTGCGTTTATAGTCATGTTTTTAAGTGCCATAACTCCTATAAGTCCCAAACTCTGATTGTAATATAGGTACTTTACAATTTGTATAATATCAAATTTGATTTCATTTTTACAATCTGTAGGTTAGTTACAATAATGTTGTATACAAAATTATAAGTTTCTTAAATTTGATAGTATAATTATTTGTATTTGTTATTAAAGTAATAATTGTAAATTGTAATTCATTTTAATAGGTTAATGCATCAGATCCTGTAAATGATAAAACATTAAACTCCATTAAGAATGATCGAGGTTACACCTATGAAGATGAGATTACATGTTCTAAAGATTGCCTACCAAATTATGATGCTAAAGTAAGTGTTTTTATGGTTTTAATAAAAAATATATTAAACCATCATCTGCATGATATCTAAATATCTGTGTAGTCTATATGTGCGTTCAAATTATTTTTAGTTGAAGACTTTCTTTGAAGAGCATTTACACACAGATGAAGAAATCAGATTAGTTTTAGAAGGTTCAGGCTACTTTGATGTTAGAGATGTACATGATAGATGGATTCGTATTAAAGTTGAATCTGGTGATTTGTTAATTATTCCAAAGGGAATTTATCATCGTTTTACATTAGATAAGAGTGTATGTATACCTAAAAATTATTTTTAATTATATAACTGTAATATTATATGGAGAATATAAGCACAAGACTCTTATAGTCTACCCTGTGAGAGAGTATACTGCAGTTGTAAATTGGATTGTTCTGCACATTACACTATGGCTGTGTCATCTGAACAGAAATATGAGAGGTTGAATAGCTCAGACTTGCAAAATGGCTCCTCTCTCTAACTCTTATTAAATGAAAATATTAGAATATGTTTTTTATTTTAAAAAATGTAATTAATTATATACTTTGTTTTTAATTTTTTAGAATTTTATCAAAGCCAAGAGATTCTTTGTTGGTGAACCTGTTTGGACTCCGCATAACAGACCTGCAGATTATATGGAATGTAGAAAAGAATATTTGGATCAGATAATGTCTTGCTAAATCAAAATATAAATACATAATATGTTTAATCATATTCAAGCATGAATATTGTTTAATTGATATATTTTTTTAATTTTATGTGTTATTTTCTATGTATTACAATTTATTAATTTGTGAAATGCAATATATCCCTAAATATAAAGTAAATAATTTTGTATTTTGAACATATATTATACAAATATTACTTATATTATAAACATGTATGTAGTTTCTTTTATTTTTCACTATAATTTTTATACACAAGAAAATGTCTATTGTGTGAAACTATGATATACATTGAAGCTTATATTTGTTCATTCACATTTTTTTATTAATAATGATTTTTTCAATTTTTTTTTTTTGGTTTAGGAATTACTATGATTGTTTTAAAGTTTATAAAAAAAATCATGACATTCAAGAATTTTAGATTCTGAGTGAAACGTAAAGAAGTAAATGTTTTTACAATGATGTTTATTATTATAATTTTTCTTTTTATGTTTTCTTTTTTTCGTGTAGAAGTACTTGTCCGAAATTTTCGAACAGCAATTTTTAGAATTATAATTTCTGTCTGAATGATCTTTTAGGATGCAATTTTAAAAATTCTCATTAGTTTTCCATAATTTGAGAAAATTTTACAAAAACGCATTTAAGCTTTTCAAAATTTGAAAATTTGTGCAGGGATTTGTGTTGGTTTGCGCGCATATAGGCCAAGAAAACTTTTATATTCTGGACATTTACCTTATAAATTATTTAGGAATGCTCCTCATATTTCATGTCAATAATTGATACAATTAAAAATATCCTATCATCGTCATGTTTATTACTATTTTAAATTACAAAAACTATTAAGAAAATCGAAAAATTACCTCTTTAAATACCATCATATAAAGATTTCTGTTATACTAATTTTCGAGTCGAAAATTTTGGACAATTTTGTCCACCCAAAACAGTTTTTCCTTAGAAAAGGAAAAATAATTATAAAATCATTGTAAAACACTAGTTATTTTGCTCTACTTAGAATATAAAATAAAATGCAAGCTTTGATTTTTGATTAATATATAAATGATATTAGATTCTTATTTTTGTTCTTTGATCATCAAGAAGTTGTCAAACTTCGAGGGGGTACGGATGCACACCTGGATCCTCTTCAAATGGTGCTTCTGGATTCTTTTTAATTATTTTAAGACCGTTATCTACATTAATTTTAAATGTTTTCTTCTGCTATAGTTGCCTTAACTATTACAAAAGCATAATATGATACTGAATATCTGTTTTAAATGACGTTGATTAAAAATGGATTTCAAACACTTGTTTGTCACTTGATACAATTTTATTTATCCGTTCAGATAGATCGTTAATACAATATTCATGTAGGCCACTCTAATTATTATTATTGTATGACCTTTATTGAATGCAAAAACATTATTATAGCTAATAGTATAATATTTCTAATACTATTTAACAGAAAAAATAAAATAAATATATGTTTTTATGGTGGTCTCTGTCACTCACTTTACTTTCTACGTTGATAAGCCGACCGATAACCAGTAAACTGACCGTTGTCCATCACTTCTTGTGATCACACGACCATGAATGCAATCCCACTAATCCCAGTCTTTGGAAGAAATGCGTTCAAAGGAACTCGTTCCTTTGATTTTGTTCAATTTTTATGAACTTATCGGTAACATAGATTCTTTTTCATGTAAAGGAACATGTTGGAATATTTTTTACTTTTTAGAGGAACATGAACGAATGTTTTCGTTCCTTTGGTCATTCACCTATGCTTAATACATAATATAGGTAATTAAATAATTTTTAGAATCAAGAGAAAGTTTTTCATAACAAAGAGTTATATGATTAAACCTATATATGACAATATTGTCAGTGTTTACCAATGGCCTAGTATCTGTTTTATATTATGCCTGTTAAAGGATTCTCATTGATTGGTGATATGTTTGAAACTTTAGTTACGTTAAAATAAAACAAAACTTTTATTAAAAATTTTAAGTAGGCATAATGGGTTCATTACAATATTACTGTTTAAGAGAATAAACAATGTACAACAATTGTGTAATTAATGTTTAAATTGAATAAATTTAAATACAAATTTAAAAAATTGTAAACGTAAGAACGAATTTATCTGATTTTCTAAAAGAAAATGTGTTTATTTCACATTTAAAAAAACAATTTACATTAAAAAATAATTTTTAATGGTTCAATTAAATAGTAAGTAATAAAAATAAAATATGTATAAATTAAATAGTACCTTTTGACTTGTTTGAAATAAAGACGTTTAAAATTTAAAACAGAACAATAGTACCTATTTGAATTAATTATTATTATTATAAATAAAAATTTTAAAATCATTGAGGAACTAGTTAGAAACGAGGAAAGTAACTAATATTCCTTTTTTTAAGCCAGGAACGAGAAAGGATTTAGTTCCTTTTTAACAAGATGAAAGTCCCATACTTTAATTATAATAGTGTGAAATAATATTTTTTGTTCCAAGATGAAGTCGCAGAGTAATAACACAACAGTGTAAACATGTGTAAACAGTGTAACATAACAAATAACAGTGTACTTAGTATGGTATTTGCGTCACCTGGATGCGCGACCAATCCGAATTCCAAACTTTTCGCACCAGACCTTAGGATAACGCGAGAGGGCATCAGTGTTTTCAAAGAGCGATAAACAACCATAATAACTTCTAACATACAATGTGCGCGAGATGACCTCGATTTCATAAAAAAAAAAACATAATCTCGACTTTTTAGTACTAATTTATCTATAACATTACGCACGCACTCACTCTTCCTAATTGGGTACACCTTATCGTTTAATTTATATTTTAAAATCCACCCAACAGGTGAGAGATATTTCACCTACACTCGTATTATTTTACCGTAGGTGTGTTTTGACACGACGACGATGGCAGAGTAGTGAAATTTCGTCGTGCAACGACCAGTGCGCCGGATCTAGAGAATATTTTGTCGTCGGGTGAAAATAAAATTTTAACGCCCCTGTAAACCCCTTTCGGTCTTTCCTCGAGTTCGCAAATTCTTCGATAAAATCCTTTGATATTGCGGCGCTCTTAAATATATGGGGCCTGGGCCAATAAACCCCCCCCCACCACCACCACTAGATCCGGCAAAGTCCAAAATCAAAGTTTTTTTTTTATAGGTAGGTTCTATAATGCTAGGTAAACACGTTTTGTTATATATTTACTACACAATTTTTTTGTTAAGGAAATTTTACCGATCTTATGACGGGGAAAGATAAATTCGTTCCTATTTTAGAAACTTAAAATTTGTACAATTTTTTAATCACTTAGGTATTCTCAAAAATTACGATTAATTTAAGTTTTGCTACACAACTCGAGGCCTATATCTAATATAATACGACCACAATAGCAAAAAAAATAAAAAACAGATAATACAACAATAGTTAAAATCATAGACGGACTTACTCTATTGCCACCCCTGACAACTGTTACTTAGCCGCCTCTATAAACTTTTTTATTGTTCATGCGTAAGAAGTGATTTTTTATGAAGTCACTTATATCATTGATCAAATGAAGATCCTTATTAAAAAAAACACACATAAAATATTATTGAACTACTACTAAATAATATTGACCAACTCTTTTAAATAGTAATATTGTATAGATTCGTTTAGTCACGTCGCATAAAATGTGTGAGTTTGATATACTTTCGTGCAATTATTCGTATTCGAACGGTGAAATGTATCAATATTGATTTTTCGTACCAGTTCTAATATTCTAAAAATGAGTCATGACACACAAATAGTTCAGTTTTAAGTATAGAAACTAATCTGAAAACAGAACAAAATACATCATAAAACTAATTGAAAACGTTATTAATCCGCTATTCGAATATTCTTAAAAATAAAGTTTAAATATTTAACAATCCAGCTGTCCAAAAATAATCGCTATTTCGAAGTTGTTTTTAAAATAGAACGGTGATACACATAATTCTCCATTCAGTAATCCCCAAGTTTCATAGTCGCAAAGAATTAAAAGACGACAATTTTCACTATTTTATTATGCAAACAGATTACAGTTCTATTTTGGATTCATAACGGAACGAAGAAGCTTATGATTTTACTAATGATGTTTATTTTTTTCCTTCCATCTGGAAACACTTTTTCGTATAAAAATACTTGTCCAAAAGTTTCTATCAGTAATTACGGTACTTTGAAATAGATCATTTTCCGAAATTCTCTAATTGTTTTTCTAAACGCGAGGAAAAGTAATAGAAAATTTGTGTAAAAACGATAACACATTTTGCTATAAATTCGGTTTTAGTTATTTTGTCATAACCTTAAAAATTATATTGCTAGGAACTTAACATTGTAAAGAATAATTATTATCAACAATTTGAAAACATCATTTTTTTTTACTATTTCTTCTTAGTTAAACATAGAACATCGAATAATTAATCATAGAAATATTGTATAATATATTGTATAACATTTGATTGAATTTGATTAATGAAAATTGTCTTTGATTTTTCTAAAACATATATTATTTAATAATATATGACAATTACTCAAATCATTTATTTTGGGTTCTTAAAAAAAAAATAATAATATTAGTCATAAAATAAAATTATACGCTGAGTTAAGAGGTTTTTTGCATGCAATAACGAATTACTTTTACAATGGAAGTATACACTGTTATAACTAAAGATATTACTTAAATTGTATTTAAATAAAAAATATTCTGTTAACGTTCTGAAAGTCGTAACTAAGTGCGATGACGTGAACGAATAAAATGAAAACTATTGGGCGGGAGGTTGCACCCCCAAATCCCCCCCCCACTCCCTGTGCACAGGCATGCTATGGCATGATTGTGTACATCTTCAGCCTTTTCAGGGGAAGGAAAGCGATAAAACACGTAGGGAAGGCTGGCATCATCATGATGAATTATGATTTATGAGGCAATAAAGGAGTGTTTTAATTTCGTTATTTTAAAATATAAATAATGGAATAAAAATACGGAACAGATCATAGTGTTTTGTGTTCAAGGAAAGTATAGAATAGTTACAGACCACACGAATTATTTATCTTGAATTAATTAAACAATAATGAATTGAATCATTAAATTACTTCACTCATTAATGTGTTTTTTTAGTTTTCGAGTGAGAAAATAGAAAAAATATTTGTTTCTAAAAGATACTATTAAGTATAATGATTACAAATTACAATACTCACAGAGTACAGTATAGACAAATTTAACGAAATGTATTATAAAAAAAGCCGGACATACTTCGCACGATGGGTGTTCTTCACACGACGGGTGGGATTCTCTTGACGGGTGTATTTAATTTTATAGAAACGATAAATCATTTCTTCAATAAAACGATTTTTTTATATAATTTTCTATCTATGTTTAAATTTTCATAAAATTCGGATCAAAAAATGATGATTTCAGAGTCGTTTTTGCCAAATTTTGGGTAGTTTTTTCCAAAAATAAAAATTGAAGAATTCAAAAATTCAAAAAATGACCTCTCTAAAGTACAATCTAGAGGCAAATCTGGTTTCAAATAGTTACTGATCGAAACTTTTGCACAAGTATTTCCATACGAAAAATTGTAGACAGAAAAAAAAATAAACATCATTGTAAAAACACTAGCTTCTTCACTTCGTTCAGAATCTAAAATAATAAATAGGTGCCAAGTGAAGTTTGTCTTCACATTGTATTAGAACCTGCAGCAATGCTATAGCATTCTTACAAACGATAGATGATAGACAGACAGAGGGCAGACAACAATCTGTTTGCCTTTATTTGCTTGTTCTGAGAAAAGGTAAAATTACTTAATATATATACAGTACAGGGTGTCCCAGTATGATTTAACAAATTGTTCTACTAATAAATTTTAACTTTTTTTTTTTGAAAATTATTATTATAGCATTGCGCTACAGTAATAATGCATAAATATTTTGTTTTTTTAGAACACAAATTTTTAAATTTGCAATTATATACTACAGTTTTAGAAAAATTGAAAATAGCCAATTTTTAAACCTGAATTAAAAAAAAAATATTGGTGCTTAAATTTCTAATAAAGGTTAATCCGTTCATTTCCTACGTTTTTATTTTTAAGATTGTGAATAATTCAAAAAAATTTTGTCAAATACGTCATAATAATGATAATAATATTATGAATTCTTTAACGACATTATTAAAGTATTCGAAGGTTTAAAAAAAATCTTTGAAAATTCTTTTAACTAGAGATTTAAGCACCAATATTTTTCTAAAAAACTGAGATTCACAAAATGACTGTTTAAAAATATGTACAAAACAAAATTCGAATGACTGCGAATAAAATAATTATTATTAAAAAGTTTTTATTTTTTTCACGCTCCTCTGTTAGTTCCCAATTTTATTTGCCGCCCTCTCCCTTTGCCTCCCATTAATAAATGCCCCCCTCTACCAAAATTCCGTGTACAACATTCGCGTCGCGAATATTTCGGTATCACTGAAGCAGTCCCCAACGATTATTTGAGGAGTATTTTTTTCCCCGAGGATAAAATAATAAATTATGAAAACGCTGTAAGTATACGCGATTTTCGCCACGAACAACGACGGCGGTAACACTCGTTTTATTCTGAAAATCGTTGAACAAACCTAACCTATAACTACAAAGTGTATAATAATAATAATAGTAATAATAATAATATAATGTCGTTTATTTTACGAATCGCGCGCGTGTGCTGTTCGCGGAGTGAGGTCAGTAAAAAGGGGATTATTTATTATGTGCGTGCAGCACAGCAGCAGCGGACGGAGAACGGACGTGATTTTCGTGGTTACAAAAATAATATAATACGACGACGACTACACGCGGGGAAAATAACCGAATTTAAGCCAACCCGCAGCGTGTGTGACGTACGAAGAAAATACATTTACAAGCAGCAGCCGGAGTCCTTATTCGCGCAAGAACATTATGGCGGGGGTATTTTGTACAGGGTCCACGCGGAGCAGAGGCCTACAAATTGGATTTAATTATTATTTTGATTTTAATTGATTCTTGAATACGAAGAACATCGAGAAACGTTTACACGTTCAAAAATGTTTACTAAAATATAAATCATATTTTTCATTTGTCACAAAATGTAGATCAAAAAGGTAAAAAATAGTTAAAAAATGGTCAATTATTATAATAATTGGCTGAGCGTTATTACTACATAGAAAAAAAAAAAAAAAACAGGACATACTTCGTACGATGGGTATTTTCGCACCACCGGCGAGGAAGCTATTGTTGAGTGTATTAAATTTTAAAGAAACGATAAATCATTTCTTCAATAAAACGATTCTGGGTGAAAATTTCAAACACTACATAATAATAATAATTGGCGATAAGGGTATATTTAATTAAATGTTATTTAATTATTTAGTAAGTGTCTTAATAAAAATTAAAAATGTAATACAAATCTTTTATAAATTAATAAATGGTCAATCTTTCGGTAATAATTACATTAATTATTAATGTAATTGGAATTTTGTCTTTTCATAGAAATCCCTGGGTTTTGAGCTATTTATAGAATTAACTTTTTTTTTCTTGTGAGTGAATTTTATTCGATGTACATTTTAGGAAAAAGAGTTAATTCTATAAATAGTCCAAAACTCAATATAAAACCTAATTAAAAATCTAATAAAAACTCATTATAAAACTAATACATTCCTTGTTATTGCTCCGAATTTAAAACTACAAAAGTCTTGAAGAATTTGTAATAATTACTTCAAATATTATTCAATTTATTATTAAGTATACTAACTGGTTAATATATTATTTTAACTAATAATAATTCAATTTATAATAATAGGCTAATTTTTTTTTAAAATTTTGTCCCGGGTCTCAAAAATTCTAAATCAGGCTCGTGCGTACATGTAAATTTATTTTTTAACGACTTATTTTTCTTCTTCTTTTTTTTTTTTTTTGTTTTTTTTGACGCGATTTCTTGACGAGCTGTCACGCGGCCGAACCGAAGAAATCGCGTTGTCAAAGGTCCAAACGAACGTTAATATTTTCCAATACTTTCCTGTATTACGCGCACCCGAAACTCTTGTTATTGTCACCGGACGACCGCGAGCAAGTCTTGTCGCATCGCCAATTTTTTTTTTTTTGTTGCGATTTCCTCGGTTTTCGTAATTTTTTAATTTTAGTTCGCTTTTGCGCCCCTCGGCAATTTGGCATGGTAGCAACATTGCAACACCGGTTAATATTATATAGCGACTTGTTTTTTTCGCGACCGTCAATCGCGTATGACGCAAACGAGTCGAAAAAACCAAAATCAAAACGATCACCTCGGAGTACGGACTGCACCAGAGGTTCCCAAACTTTTTTGCCCCGTTGCTATTTACCCCTTGCTAATCTTTTTTGGTTTTTCGCAGACTCCCTAATGAATGTATTGCAGCGTTTTGCAAATTTAATTATTTACTTGTTTTCTAGAGCCGACACAAAGTTATACTCACTTGGATATGCGTAGTGAGTAATTTGTGGACGGAAAAATGTCAAAATTAAAACGAGTAAAGTTTGTTTTTATCTGTACATAGTATTTTGTTTATTCAATTATCCATTTTAACGATTTTTTTTAAAATTAATAAAACGATAGAAAACGCAAATTAAGTCTTGTGACATTTTTAAGTAAAATTAATATTGTACAAAAAAATCAATAATTTTAATTAGAGTTGTTCTTTGAAAGTATACAATAGTACATTTACAATATTTTGCTTGAAATTAGTTAGATTTAACGTTAAATCTCTTCTATCGGTGTTTTTCAATCTGTTTTTTTAATTTATTTACTTACTTTTTATTATTATTATTTTTTTTGTACCTATGTAAGAAGATTGGCAACCGTCAGAACTTGAACCTACTTACAATTAACAGTAGATTTATGCAAACATTTTACCATAGACATATAATTATATTTAATTATTACATAATATAATAATTGATGCGTCACATAATTGTCGGCGATGTGAACCGTACATAATAGTACCTATTACATTTTCGTACCTATATTTTGATATTATCTAATAACAATATTTATTAACAGTGCAATTATCATTTTTAAAAGATTTTAAAACAATAATATGTATGATAAAAGTAAAAACTCATTAAAAAAAAAAGTGTGTACTCCGTATGTTCTTCACACCTCGGGTGGGATACTGTTGACGGATGTATTGAGTAAATAAAAACAATTAATATAAATATTTTTTGTGTTTTTGTTTACTTGTTAATACAAATATTGAATTTACTGTGTTTTATAAGTTAGGTGTTAGACAATTTTATAATTTTTGACTATTATAATTATTTTGCACGTTTAAGCTCTTTTTTTGATTTTTAGGACATTTTTTGACATTTGATTATGTCATTGTAGCCTGCGAAAGAACCGACGCGACTATCTATAAAGCCGAAAAGATGTCTTTAGTTCCATGCCACCACTTTAAAATGTTAAAACAGCGCATTCGTTTGAATTTTACTTCAAAATATTGTAAACTTAATAACAACATAATATCATAATATACAGAGCTTTTAATCAAATTTATTATCAGCTATGCTCGAACTTGTTAAATATTATGAGATTAAATATAGGTATAGTCAATATTTAATGTGTACCTATTGTTTATGACGTGTTTATAAGTGCACTCGAAACAATTTTTTTATGATGATTAATTTTCGTTTGGATAATGAATAAAAACGTATTCAATATTCATACAGAAATTTTTATATTGTTTGATTGTTATAATAAATTTATCGCGATTTTAAATATCCTTAAATCACCAATTATTATGGGAAAAGGAAGATGAAATAATAATAACTCCAAACAGAGAAACAGACACTTGCAAAAAAAGGGAAAAATTATCATTCGTTAAAATTCTATTGAATAAGTTTTTTTACAAAAGGTGTTAAAAATATTCAAATTAATAAAATATAATATTATACACTTTAAATTATAATGTTGTCTTAGTAACGGTGTAGTACAATTCGCATTAAAAGTAAATGATAGTCTGTTTTATTTGTTATTTATTATTATTATTATTTATTTTTCTCTCCTGTTTAAACAAATCGCAAGTGAATATTAACACGCCATGTCTCTCGTCATGGATGATGATGGACGTGAATTGATTAAACGATTACGATCAAAGTGTCAGCAGCAACTACCGCAGTCACAGACTTATTTGGAATCGGGTACGGTATAGATTTTCCAAAGTAAACACACGATGTTATAATATTATGTTGTATACAAAGTCTATATTAATTCAAAAAAATATTCGTTTAGACGTGAATGACGACGTTTACAATGAAGTGGCAGTTATAATGCGGTGTCACGATGAATTGAAGAACGTTCTCCGTTTGGCCAACGAAAAAAACGATCGAGCCAAGATTAAACTGATTAGAAACAAAACAAAACATCAACAATTGTTAAAAGGTGATACATTTATAAAAAAGAGCGGTGGAACCTCGTCTAAGACGAAACGAAAACACTGATTTGAAAACGTTTTTAAACATCACCTCTGTAAAATAGACGTTTTTTTTCGGTCCATCAAAGTTCCTTTTTAGACCGTTTTCACCTAACCACCACTTCCAGTTTACATCTTACATTAGTACCTATGTTTTAGGCTTTTAGCAAAATATAGTTTGTTATTACTGTTAATCAATTATTATATTTTATTATATTTTATTTATTATTATATTTATGTATTTTGTTTTTGGAAGGGTAGTTGACTTTATCATGTATTATATATAATAAATGTGATGGGCTTGTACCACCCCATTAATGGTTTCCGAAATATTATTATTTATACTGATGACTTTATAACGATGACTGATGATATACTTTGACGGTACTCAGATGCATTTTATATGATTTTAATGACTTAATTGAAAAATAAACAGTATTTTAACGAGTAACTTATTATTAAATTAGGTAAAAATATTTAAATTTCAAACACATTGCATACTTATTTAAAACAGATAAATCCTATTTCCCTATAAACAAATTAGCTTTTTTTTTTTTTCTAATAATTATTAATAATCAAAAAACCTAACTCATTTTGATTTTTTCCATGCACCAAAATACGTTTTTGTAAATATTCTCCTTAAAGTCTACCGTGATCAAAAATAATGTAATACTCGTAAAAAGCACATGGAAGGTGTTCAAAAGCTTTTTCGGGTAAAACATTTTATTTCCCATTTCAGATAATGTGTGAGAAATGTTTATACAATGTTATCTACATTTTCATATCCATTAAAGGAGGTTGTATCCAATTAATTTGAATTCCCTGTTTTGCGTTACACATGGAAATTCTGAAAATACTAATTTAATATACATATATATTTTATTATTATTAATATATTTTGCTCTTCATAAAATATTTAAAAGGGGATATATTAATAATATCAGTTATGTTATTTTAAGATGCTAAAAATTAATATCTTTACGTCTCCGAACAAATCGTTTTATGTATTATTTTATTTTTGTTTATTTATTACGAGAAAAAAATTGTTTGTGTTGATTAATTTATGAACAACTGGACTGTTAAAATTAAGGAATTTGCTACTTATGTAGGAAGAGAGGATTAAATGTCATCCCCCCCTATTCCCGAATAGTTATACCGCTACTCACTAGTGCTTCGAGCTTCATCACTGGACTAGTAATTAATTTTCTTTTATTTCTTTTAGAACTGAATATTCTACAACAAAAAAATAAAACATTAGAAGAAAATATTTCAAACTCAGCAAAACATGACGACGCGATCGAGAAAATCAAAGAGGAAAACGAATATTTTCAATTAGTCCAGAAAAAAAATGCTTCAAAAATATCCCGTATGATTGCCAATTTCATAACCATATTGTTAACATAGTTTATGTATCACATACATTATTCGGTGATTGTTTATTTTAGAGCTCAAAGAAGAAATGGCACGTGCTGCACAAATGTCGTTTGATAAACCACCGTTAGTCTCGGATCCGGACGATAGCTTCATGGGTTTTGATTCGGTGACAATGACGAGATCTGTAATAATTTTCAATTTTCCACTTAAAATCAGTAAAATATGTTCGTAAACAATATTTAAATAATGTTATTTTTATATTGTAGGAAAAATTTTCAAATGATCTATACGATCCATATCGAAGCTTTTACTATAAAATCAAAGAAGACACGAATGATTTTCAAAATTCTGTTGACTCTCTGTGGACCGTGATGAAGGAAACCAATTCATCGATTAAATCCGCAATCGAAGAGATAGACTTGGTAAATAGTATCTATAGTGATTGCAATGAGACGATGTTGACGCAATTACACGGCTTATTAACCTATCCAACGTAATTTCAACTATTTATAGATAAAGATTGTCAACAGTTGATATCAAGGTACAATAGTAATATGAAGTAAAATTTTTCTCGAAAATGCCAACTTAAATTTAATAATATATTACTTTACGGTTAAATTTTTAATATTGCGCCAACATGATCATATTATTAGAACTCGGGTATTTTGTATGCATTCGTATATTCTTCTCGTTGATCGTTAAGTTAGCTTATATTTTGTAATTATATTTTGTCTATATTTTGTCTATATTTTGTATTATTATTGTTAAGAGGTAAACACAAAATAATAAGTTCTATGAAAGTCTTGTGATTAAAAGAACCATTTTTTTTTTTTTTTTTTTTTTATGAAGCATATTGTAACATATTTTCATATTTCAGAGTTTTTAGATTATACTTCACAATTTCAAAGACGTGTTTGGTCATTTTCCTTACATCGCATTACATTGTAACTTAAAATGTTTGTTGGTCGAAATTGTGCTTTTAATTTTGAAATAATAAAGATAATGGTTATTGCTTGTGAGGCAATATTTTAATATTATTAAGCCTACCTAACTGTATTATGAAATTCTCGTTTTACATTTATACTTTAATTTTTATATTATTTCTTTAGCGATTAAAATTATTTAATTATAAATTAACTAATAATTGCACGTTGTAAGTTGTTTTATATTAATTTAAAAGCAAATTTATAATTTTTTTTTTTCTTAAATATTGTTTTTATGGGTATATTTTACTGTATTTTTAGTGCGAATTTTGTGATTTTTTAATCCCTATAAATTAATTATCCAAGCCCTATATAGACTATAATGTTAATATTAAATAATTAATATTGTTTCATTTTCATAAAAAGTTTACCAGTCAAATAACACATGAATTGGAAATCGCCAATAAACAGTGCACAAGAGTTTTGCAAAACGACCATGATGAGGTCATTAAAGAAGTAATAGTATATAGATAATATTATAATAATATGAATTAACTTAGCGGAAATTAATACATAAATATATTTGTATAATTGATTTACAGTTGATGAAAAAACGATTGGTTTTGGAACAAATCAAATTGAACAGTTTCAGTCATTTACGCTTGTTGGAATTAGATCTCGAGTCATTGGGAAATCGTGTAAGAATCAAACGAGTACCTGTTTTTCAAAATGCAGACTGTACGTACAATTGTCGGTATTTGAAGAAGCAATCCGTTCGAAAACTATACCGTATATGGATCAAGTTGGTTATGTTATGGTGGCCACCCAATCTTGAAGACAATCAATTTTTCAATTTTTAGTACTTATTTTCGTTTTTTTCGTGTTTTTTGTATTCGTTGAAAATAAACAATAGTTCAAAAAAAAAAAAATGTTTGAGTATTTTATTTAAGATGATAATATCAGGGATGGGTAACTCAAAGTTACTAGAGGGCCAATTTTTAGAACTTTAAAAATTTTACGGGCCATAGAATTATAACAGTGACGTCATTTGATTTTTTTTTTTTAATATACGCCACATTTACAAACCCTATCTAAATTTTTAACACTGCATAAATAAAAAATAATCCACGTATTTTCTAACAATAATTATTCAACTAAACCATCGATAGATCTATTATAAATTATAATAGTAACTAGTTAAGTAATTATTCGCAATAAATAAAGTATAAAATAATTAATTAATTAAGTTATTACAATAAATATTTTTAGTTTCTGAGTGGTGCGAAGGTGCCAGTGTTTTTACAATGATATTTATTATTTTTAGTTATTGTTTTTTGTGTACAGTGTAGGTAAACTGTACACGTTTTCGTATAGAAATACTTATAAGTTAAAATAAATACTTGTAAGTTTCATACAATGTTTTCAAATTTTCTCAATATTTTTGCAAAAAAATGATGAAAACCTGACCAAAAAAATGAGTAAAATCAGTGTAATATGTTATAAAAAAGATTTTCATAAAATTGGTTTTATTAATTTCACTACAACTCCAGAACTATTATGATTAGAAACTTTAAATTTTCACTCATTATCAACAATATTCTAATCCAGACGAAAAACATCTCTGGTAATACTATAATAATAGCGATTACATTTCATGAATCATTATGATTAAAAAAAAATTGAATAAAACAATAACTACGTGACATCCTTATTATGATCTAGTTTTTAATATATGTACAGAAGAAAAACAAAATATTTAGACCAGAAAGGTATAAACTACTATCCATTATTCAGGCCAAAAAATTTATAAAGCGAGCAGAATTATTATAATATTGGATTTTAAAAACGTAAATTTGTAACCCTATATGTGATCCAAATGACGTCCCCGCAGAGAAATCAAATGTCAATGCATATGCAAATCGGGGCATTTATCTCTAACACTGCACTGCACATATCATCAGTACAAATCTATCAGTATATAAAGAAAAAACATTTTATTCGTAATATTGTGTTGTAATTTATAAGAACTTAATGTAAATAAAATGTAAAACATAATATTGTAAAAACATTAGCTTCTTCACTCCATTCAAAATTTAAAACATAATAGGTACTAAATACTCGTTGCAAACTTTCGAAACGAATGTATTTGTTTATTTATTACCTAATTTTATCAAATCTTATTATTAAAAAATGTACTCTATAAATATTGTGAAATTAAGGAAATATAACTCTCTTAAAACTATATAACCGAATATCCAAAAAAATATGCACTACACACTTTAAGCATAATATTTCGTCGTGAAATTAATAATTAGCTTATTCGACAATGAGTTCACAAAAAACACCTAAAACGAACGGATGCCACAACGTCTCCGGACTTGGTTTCTACGCATCAGGACATCAGCAGTCGCGAGTCGAACGACTCTCCGCATCACTCGTATTCGAATTAATTACGGCGGCACGCCGCGTGATTGCACGGCGATGATGTATTGCTACATACGTTCCTGGTACCGGTTCCCCACGGTTTTGTAAAACAAGTGAAAACGTATACGATACGATATTTATTTATTTATTTATTATTTAAATAAACTGGTTTAAAGTTTAAAACCTTTTTTACAATTATGTACATCATAAAAATTACTACGGGTTACTTTTACATTTTTTAAACTTAATTTCGACAATTACAATTAATCAACTAAAAACTAACACTAGTGAGATTCATAACAAAAATGGAAGGAATATGATACGATTGAGGCCCGGTTTTTCAATCATCCAGTCATTCGACAAATAACTAATAAATATTCATCGAATAAAGTTCCGAATAAAATAAAATAATATTTTTACAAGTGTTTTTCTATACGAATTTATCTTCCGAATAGTTAGAATTTGGACAATAAAGATATTCCGTTTACTTTGTCACTAACAGATGTTAGTAACAGTGTATTTTAGAACAAGTTGTACTTGTTAGCTGGGCGAGATTTAAGTTTTAAGTTCACTTAAGTGACATAATTTTGAGCGGAGCGAGTGTGTTGATGTTGATGTTAAATGTCGATTGTTGATATTTATTATTTTTTCTTCATTCAGCAATTTTTTGAAACCGGATTTTCTCCTAGATGGTACTTTGAAAAGGTTATTTTTCGAAATTTTCAATCGCTTACTCAAACATTTTGGAAAAACTGCTCAAAATTCGAAAAAAAAAAAAAAACTCGAAAACAATCTTTTTTTAATCCAAACCTTATGAAAATTTAAACATAGATAAACAATATTATGAAGAATATTTTGACGCGAGAAAATTTTAAAAATGTGAAAAAACGTTGGAAATTTTTTCCTAACAAGTTAGACTTAGACTCGATACAAAACTAGACAATAATAGTCATTTATATATTACTCTGAAGCTCCTCGTTTTATCGATAAATATACGAAATCGCAGTTTATTTTATGTGACCAGACAATAATATAAATAAATAATATAAAACAGTAGTTTATTGTCGTCGACGTCGAACAGTGGAAGTAGTAGTGTTTACGACGTTTCATAATATTATTATTACCACGGAGATAATCCGGATTACACCGCCGTGGTACTGCTGTCAGACGTCTCGTCTAGACCGAACGGGGATTATTTACTGTGACGAACGGCATAAACTGACGAACTAAAACTTTCGTAATCGATTTGAATTAAAGCGGTGGTTTCCCATGGGGTTTATGACGCGCGCGTATCAAATATATTTTTTATCGCAGAAAACTGCGCGACAATAACGTCGATATTATTATGCGATAGTATTTTATTGCAGGTGTCAACTACTACTGTCAATTACTACAACAGGTGAGGCAGGTACAATACGTAATTTAGATTTCTAGTACCTATTAAAATATCGTCAAGCACGATTATGATAATAATATTATGAATTATGATATTATATCATTGTAACAGAGACGATGGAAAAAAATTCGCTCGAATCACGGAAACGCGCGATGTCTTTCTATTCGTACCTATCTAACGTACCCGATTATGTATTAGGGCAAGGATTTTTATGTTATGCGTTTCTATGTACTTTTTTGCCTGCACTTCTGATTATTGTTTTTGTCAGCAATATCCACGAATCAGCTCATCTGGAGATGAATGGTGACTTTTTATTATTATTATTATTATAGACCAGTAACTTTTTTAAAAACCGGGTTCGCTTTTAGTTGGTACTTTAAAGAGGTTATTTTTTGAATTTCTCAATTCTTCATTTCTTTTTAATTCGGGAAAACTACCCAAAATTGGAAAAAAAAAAAAAAACTTAGAAACCATCATTTTTTGATCCAAACTTTTTGAAAATTTAAACATAGATAGACAATAATACGAGAAACATTTTGGCGCATGAAAATTTTGAAAATGTTAAAAAAAAATGTTGTGTATTTATTTTTATTATTTTTTTTTGAACTAAAATAATTTTTAGTTCAACATTTAAGTTCAATGCTTCAAAACTGATGATTATTATTGTGTATTAGTTGAAGCTCTGCTCAGAATCGTTTTATTGAAGAAATTCAACACACCTCCAAGTGTATCGCGCCCGAAACGCGAAAAACGCCCCGAGGTGCGAAGTACACACTTTTTAACATTCGATCTACGCATATTTATTTTGTATTCACTTTTTTCTATAATCGCATTCGTGTAATTTGTTGGCAAAATCATTAAGATGTACTTCAAAGAGGTATACAAAATTAAGTGTAAAATAAAAACATAAATTATTATTTAACATTCAATTTTACCCCCATTAGGCACTGATATTTGATATGCAATATGACAATACAACGTGTGGTTAGGTTAAATTGTCAGGTAAAGGACGTGGATACCTCGACATCAATTACTACGGTGGCAATTCAAACGGCCAAGTAACTTCGGCGGCAATTTTAAATTGACCGACCCAGGGTTAGCGGTCGTGTAGCAATGCATATGTACGTAGGTATGTTAATATGCCGCCCGCATGCATGGCCTATTGCCATAATGACTTAAATGGTGTGATACGTCACTGTGAAACTTTTTATTTTTAAAGTTATCTCGTATATTATTGTGTAGAACTGGCGGTTGGCTCGTAATGTATGTTTGACACATCCGTTGTATGTGTATATTTTTTTTTTCTTTTAAAAATAATTCCCCCAGAACCATAACATAATAATAATAATAATAATAATATAGCAGTTGCGTTATGTACCTGGTTTTAAATGTTGCATGATAGCTCGTCTCTATATATATCTACACCGCAGCGCTTCTATTTATGTTATCTAATTAAACTATCATAGTATTTACGTAACATAGGTCAAAAATTACAAATTACAAAAGCATATTATTCAGTACCGTAATATCTATATTCTATAATTAATTCTTCAATTATTACATTGACATAAAGTTTGGATTAAAAAAGAATTTAAGTGTTAATTTTGTCAAATTTTGATAAATTTTCACTAAATTTTGGAGAAAATATTGAAAATTTCGAAAAATGACCTCTCAAAAGTACCTAAGTGAGGAAAATTGTGATTCAAACAATTGCTTGTCGAAACTTTTGGACAAGTGTTTGTATAAAAGAACGTGTATACATACATGAAAAATAATAATCAGAATTATAAAACAGTAGCTTCTTTGGTACACTCGGAATATCAAAAAAATATGTACATGTTTCAAATTATTCCTTATATTTTTCTATGGTACACATAATTTTAGACGTTTTTTTTTTTACTTAATTCTCCAACCACTCATTTTATTAAATTATAAAGGTTGGTTATTACATAAAACGAATATAAACAATGAACTAACAACAGTAAGTATTAAATAAAAAATATACATATTTCTAGTAGTCGAATTTGAATTAAAAATAATAATTTAGATTTTTTAGCTTCTAGTTTTTACATTATGTTTTAGGAAATAAACTTTTAATGAGTACAGTTCCAATTAATTAATTTAGTTTTTTTTCTAAATTAACATATACGTCTTTAAAGGGCCAGTCAGACAAAAAAGAAGAAAATATGCTTTTCTCTATAACACATATATATATATTAAAAAACGAACCAAATTATTTTTTAAATTTAAAATCAGACGACTAGAACTACAAGAAGTAAGTTTATTGATGTTACTATGTGAAAAATCCAATCACTCAGAACTTCCTTGATATTGCATAAAATTAATACATGCCTGGCTTTGCTCAAAACGTTAATAATTATGGTGTATAATATGCAAATAAACATATTGTTTATGGAAGTTTGATTGATATAATATTATCCGGAATCACGATTACAATATTTACACTACAGAGCATTAGGCACATACGATAGACGTTATGCAAAATAAAAAGTGAATGTAATGCATTTATTATAAACAATTAATGTGAAATAAAAAGAGTGTTATGACTTCTACAACCAAACACGAAAAATGGGAAACATAAATAAAATATTAATTAATAACTTTATCTTCCAACCACAGTATTTTATTCGTTTGTTTATTTGGAATGTGTATGTTAAAATTACGCCTCGTAAAATTTTACGCCAAGGGATTAATCCCTGTCTTGTCCCCCCCCCTTAGTTCCATCACTGGATGTACTGAATATAATTCTTTATTTGTTACATTAATTTTATCATCACAAGTTTCACTACCCCATCAATTTTCTTCGCAGTCTTCGCAGTGTCACTCGATTCGTTTTCTTTCGATTTCATCCGTTTCGAGGCAAAGCAAAAAAATATTAGAATAATAATACGAAAATAGTTAAGTAAATTTATTAAGCGCAGGGTATATAATTGCCGTACACGATGAAGTCCAATTATGTACGACGGCCGTCAACGTTAAACTGATTATCAGAAACGACTGGAAACATAATTGGAAAATGTTTAGATACGATACTTAGGAAGCTAGATAAAATTTTGGCATTAGAAATTAAATTACAAAATTAATACAACAAGGGGTAATAAATTACCCTGCGTGAGTGGTAGAAGATTAAATTCGACTGCCGCAACGAAAAAGGTCGTAATTCAATTTTTATTGGTTTGGAGTTAGCAATAATAATGAACAGCCTTGTGTGTCTCCTCTATCTCTGGAAAAAAGAATATCGAAAATCGGCTTGAGAACGTATAAAATTGAAGGATTATAATACTAATCAATTATATATTAATTAGTATTAATTAATACTAATTACTAATTAATTACTTGAAATCGATGGTTCTCACGTGTATATGTATAATTATATTATTATAAAAATGGTCTAGGGTAAGGGTGATGGTGGCGATCCCCCCCCAGAATTTTTAAAATGTATATTGAAAATGCTTAAGGCGTGTAAAAATGTATCAATTTGATATGTATTTGATCTATTTTTGTCAAATCGCTCCCTTCCCCCAAATTTCAGTGCTGTATCCACCCTTGAAATGTCGTAACTTTAGTTATGCATAAAGGAAGCAGTTATGAGTTATTTATTTTTGTTTTTGATAACAATTTTTGTGCCAAAAAAATGTTATCAGTGATATATTTTTTCACGGTCTTAAACATACATATAGTTTTTAAATAAAATTATTCAAATTTAAGTGTTAAGGAAAATATTCTCTTGGACACTCATATTTTAGTTAATAAAGTATTTCGTTATTTTTATGAATTTATAATTTTACTAGCCAACACTTAATTAATTCACGATATTGTAAAATATTAACTACTCTTTTGATTTTTGATTTCAATATAATAAAATCCACAGAAAAATTACATAAATAAAATTTTGTAGTTAAAATAGAGGGGTGTCATTAAAAAAAAAAACGTTTCTATCACTACAGGACATCTTTAAAGTAAAAAAAGGGTTATGGAAAACAAAGTTTTTATAGTAACTTGAATATTTCGAAAATAAAATTTGCATTTTTACGATCAAAAACTGGGGTGGACATTGGGCACATTTAAAAAATCACCATAATTACAATTTACTATTGTCTATTAACTGAAGTTCCGATCAGAATCGTTTTGTTGAAGAAATGATTCATCGTTTCTTTAAAATTTAATACACCCACAAGAGTATCCTACTTAAGAAGCAAAGAATACCCATGGTGTGAAGTACGTCCTTTTTTTATAAATAATAAAATACTTAAATACATTTGGCCAAGTATTCTTAAATATTTAATGTATAAATTAGATATACAGTCGTTTAAACAACTAATTAACGAAAAACTATCACTTTGAAAGTAAATATTTAAGTTCTGTTAATTTTAATCATTCAGAACTATTCTCGCTGCATATATTAAGAACTTTAATTAAATTATGTGACTTTACGCACTATTACTTTTTTATGAATATTAAGTACCTAAATTATAAGTTTTAATTATTTCTCAGTCACTGAAAACTTACCGCTTTGTACGGTGTAAAGACAAAACTTTGGGATTTTATTAAAAAATTAAAAAAAGTGTTTAAACTTAAATTTTGACTTCATTCTTTTCATTCTATTTTGATTGAAATATATAAAACATTTAGTACCATTTTTTTTTTTTTCATTATATTAACAAGAGGAAATAAGCTGTTAAAGCCGAAATTACAACCGCAGTTATCTCGACTGACTGCATTACTTATTTAATTTTCATATATAATTTACATATTTTTTATTTGCTTATAACATTTTTTTCACGAGAGCCATTTAGACGATTTTATACGAGTGACAATAATTTACGTATTATTTTCGTTTGTTGTCGGCACTCGGCAGACACTGGGGACCCGTAGAGACTAGGCGACACGCGAGAGCGCCGGATGTGCGTCAATTGAGTCAATTGTCAGTCAATTGTCACTTCGCAAAAGTGCATATGGAAAAAAATAAAAATTAACATCATTGTAAAACTTCTTCGCTCCGTTCGATGTAAAAATTAATATCTCTCCGCACAAATATTATGTATTTATTGTGCGGTTGCCGCGGCTGGGCCGATCATGACGTA
Source organism: Stegophylla sp. TES_Ste_2020 (assembly GCA_025469315.1). Classification (NCBI taxonomy): domain Eukaryota; kingdom Metazoa; phylum Arthropoda; class Insecta; order Hemiptera; family Aphididae; genus Stegophylla; species Stegophylla sp. TES_Ste_2020. The sequence continues at coordinate 23,704 of JAIPRM010000146.1, read as the reverse complement.
TGATTAATAATTTGTCACAATTTTACATTATCTTTATTTTCACTATTACGCTTTGCATGAAACTAACGAAACGAAATTTTCATCATAATATCAATAATAATGAAGTTTTTATATTTAGTCGTCAAACGGAAACAACTCTTTGGTTGGTGGTTTTGATTTGAATTTAAGTTTAAAACCTTAAATTTGTCCATTTATTATCGAGTCCGCGTTTCAACGATTGCCTTTGCGTTTTATCAAAAGGTGAAATGTCCGCTTGTATTGGATATTTGCACCATTATTGCCCTTAGCGCGCTATAATCTGAAGTAAGTATATGAAAATTGATTTCAAAAAAAAAAAAGAAACGATAAATAATGTCTTCAATAAGACGATTCTGAGCAGAGCTTTTCAATATATACAAGAAAATTTTACTTAAAATTATTAAGTTTGTTAAAATAATAATGAAAGAAAATTATTTTTACTCGGCCAGTTATTGTATTTCACTATTAGCCGAGAAAAGTCAAACAAATAAATTGTACGATGAGAAAAAAAAATGTTCACATTTTCAAAATATTTCTTATATTATTTCGTATCTGTATTAAAATTTTCATAAAGTTTGGATTATAAAATGATAGTTTCCGAGTCTTTTTTTGTCAAACTTTAAGTATTTTTCACCAATTTTAAGAAAGATATCGAGAGTTTTGAAGAATGACCTCTTAAAAATACTATCTAGGATTCATGAAATTGCTGGTCGAAACTTTTTGACGAGTATTTTCATAAGGAAAAGTGTTAATAGAATTAAATAAATAAATATTGTGTGTTTATTTGTTTATAAACAAAAGTGAACAGAAGTCGGAAAAAAAATTAAACATCATTGTCATTTCATAAGCTTCTTCGCTCCGTTCCGAATCTAAAATTTTGGAAATGAAATATTAATTCTACTTATCTCATTTTGGAAATGTGATTAAAATGTTTGTTATGAGTACCCTGCAATTTTATATCAAAAAAATTTGATCGATTTTAAAAACGTCCACTATCGTGTTCAATTTAAATTCAATGTATTGAACCTGAAAAATCGATTGAGAAATTTTCCAAAAATTAAGGGTCGCATTTTAGCCCAAAATCAATTGGGTCAAACCGATGACCCCCGTGATTTGAACTTTAGTGTCCGGCCCTGTGTGTGTGTATTATTTAATAATAGTCACCGGCAGTAGATTTAACGATCGAGCAAGTCGTAGAATCAGATATAAAATCGGGTCACATTGTTTTGACTTCTCGATTTAGATTGTCATTTCTCGATCATGTGTTTCGGCCTGGCCTTTTTTTATATTTTTTTAAAATCTACAGCCGATAATGTCGTCTGCGGTAGCGTTTGAATGATTTCAGTTCGTCAAGTGGTCGAACCATTTCACGAAAAGATAATTTCGTGAATTATTTCAGTGAAAATCTTTTGTGAATCTTTTGACGGAAAAAAAATCGATTTCACAAAGTCGCTGTGTATGTACTGAATTTATATAATTAATAATAATGTCTTAACTATCGTTTCGTCGTATAGTCAAAATAAAAACATACGAATCGTTTTTCACTGTTCAATGTCGGGGTGTAAATCCGACGACGAACGGGCGAAAAACTTTTCAAAACATAAGTATTGGAAAAAATTGAAAAAAAAAAAAAAATGGCGACAACAAACTCTTAGCGTCCGGTCGTGTTTTTAAGTTCTAAAATTATATACATATGTATTATATCTCTATGAGCCGTGATAATTTATTACACGATATGTGTGTATAATAATAATAATAATATGAGAAAAAATGTCGCGTATCGCTCGAGAGTTTGCGACTCGCGTACACGGGAGCGCTGTAGAGCGCATGGCTTTGCCAGACTCGGTCGGTCGGGAGGAAACTGAGAAAGCTCGCGGAGGTCTGGCGTCGGCGATAAAGCTCCCCAATATCGAAATATATCGCTTACGGTACACTACACCCGAGAGCGGGCGATTCGTATTTGCCGACCGAAATTTTTTTTAAATATCTAACCGCAAGACGTAAGTAAAACGAAAACATATAATAATATTTTATAAAAAATATAATACAAAACGTAGAACTGTTTCCTCGGAAACATTTTTGTATGCATACTTATATTCTAAACCGTTCGAATTAGACCGACTTAAGCTTTATTTGTTTATTTATTTTTATTTTCGTAGACGTTTTTAGTGTTTTGAGTATTATTATTATTATTTTTTTTTGAAAAATATTTCAAATACTGCGATCGATATTAAATAATATATTATTATATTCACAAGCCTCGCGAGAAAGTCAAACGTTCGCGCAAAGAAAATTATAGACCTTCTACGTATTTCGGGTCGCATTTTGAATAATATTCCTGATATTTGTTTTTTAGACGAGATATTATTATCGATTTGGATATAAAATTTTTGATATTCGTTGTTAAGATCACGTCGAAACGAAACGGAAGATTTTCCGTTCTCTGGCCGGACACGTTTTCATTTTTTGTTGATATTATTTTCATTTTGATTGTCGAACGCTATAGTTACTAAACCGCTCATCACTATGTTTATATTAATATATCGTCAGTGAATAACGCGATTTTTCTTTTCGATATTTTGCGAAAAAAAATAAAATATAATAACAGTCATTCGTCCGTATATAATAAAACCTTTTTGGAACCAGTGAGAATATTGTATCAATACGACTTACGAGTGTATTGAGTAATTTAACGTGTCCCTGGTGAAAAAAAAAAGTACGTATATTTCTTATTTTTCCATATACATATAATATATTCGTTGGAACGATAAAACCAAAAAATACTCTCATTGACCCGCAGAAATTTATTTCATAATATTATATAGTTTTCTCGAGTCGGCGGCGTACGGCGTACGTGTATTATAGCCGAAACGAGAGAAAATATAATACCTAATATCAAGTACGATATTGATTTTTCTCTTCCGTGCCAGGCGGCAATTCGATCGATTCGCAATGCGGATAAAAAATAGAGCTTAATAATACAGCAGCATTTGCATCTAGTTAATACTCATTGGCCCTGGACTGGGGGTTAAGTAGTATAGATTAATGGTTTTTTTATTACGTTACAAATCTGTATAGCCTTAAAAGTTTTACGAACAAAAAAAACTATATTGAATCGCGAAGAAACAAATTGTTCGTTGTTCAAATCGTTTTATGATGATGATTTCACGCAATATCGGTTAAACGATTTTTTTTTAAAAAAAAAATAATATTTATACCACGAGACAATGCGCGACAAAAAAAATTTGTCACATTCGAAAACATAAAATCGTTAACTGATGATGGTATTTTTAGGTATTTAATAAGATTTTCGATCAGATTTTTGCCGAAAAGGTTAGTCTGCACACGAAAAATAACTTTGCTCAAAACTCCCCCTCACCGTACTTTGAAATAATCGAATGTATTTTGTTATTTTATCCGTACGAAATTTAGATCTATATCTAAATACTGCACCATGGATCCCGCCGTATCAGCCAAATTGGAACAGGGTTTCGCCGCATTGGCCGCGTCCGACAGCAAATCTTTGCTCAAAAAATACCTAACGAAAGAGGTTTTCGACGAGTTGAAAAACAAAAAAACCAGTTTCGGATCCACACTTTTGGATTGCGTTCAATCTGGTAAGTGTAAACCCCAATTAGTATAATGTATTGTACCACGTAACATTTCTAGTGTTTTTAAAATACTTATAGTTACACCGTAGAAAACAATTGTTTAAAAAGCTCTATTATATTAACACAATATTTAGAAAATTATATCATTAGTTTCTCAAGAGCTCGTGTAAAAAAAAAAAAAAAAAAATGTTCTTACAATGATTGTCGAGATAAAATTATAATGAAACTTCATTAGTATGACAATTTATCCAACAGAAATTAAAACACTGCAAAAGCGTTTTAATTATAAATAATGCGCGTTCACTGGAATAATATGTTAACAAAAAAACGAAATTCAGTAGTGATTCATGTATATTCGCGATGTGTACAATAATTCTCGCAGCAGCTTAATGGATTATATAATCATTTTTACATCGATAGCGTGAAAACGTTATGAACGCCTATGAGATAAATAATTATTTTGTTAGTCACATTATTGTAAAATATCATACACCGTTTTCCGACAAAATGTGCTTCGATCGTTAATCATCGATATTTCCGCCAAAGATTACATTCCGTTTTTTCTCCATTGAAATGTTTTGTTTCTGATCAAAGAGAACTTAAATCTATAAAATCGTATCTTTGATACTCTTTACGGATTTACATCCATGAAGTAAAAATAAAAAAAAAACATTACTAGCATTCATTATAATAGTAACTTAATATAGATTTTTGCTGGTTTTAAAACTTTCTAAAGGGGGAAAAAATTAATACGAATCTCCGACGAGATACAAACCGAGTGGCTCGTAATGAATTGTTTTTTTTTTTTTTTTTATTATGAGTTCGTCGTTATCGTATTTCTCGACTGAAAGTTCTGTAATGGATACAGAAAAAGAAAAAAAAAAAACACGTATATACCGAACTCTGTATTGGTTGTAAAGTTTAGAGCCTCGGTTGCGGGTCTCGTCGAAATGTCATTATCGTATTCGTCCGCACAGTCTGAAAGAATAGTATGAAAATAATTTTTGGAAAGAAATAATATATTTTGTAGAGACAAAAAAAAAAAACCGTAACACGCTTCATTAGGCATATTTATTATAATATACGGAGAAAAATATATTCGACGAAAAATGTTGGCGCGTTCGTCAGTAAGATTTATGTAGAAATATGCGTTGTTTTTCTCTGTCTCTCTTTTTAAACGAACGTCGTTTTGTGTGCGGGACGACCCGATTCGTGCATGTTTTTCAACGATTAATAATTTTAAAAATATATCTCACCTAACCGCCGCAGAGAAATAACACTAGCACACAAATGCACAAATTCAAAGTAATCAATCACTCGTATTTCGACAAATGCCCGTTTCAAAAACGGAATCATCATCGATCCAAAAGCTATATTATGTTCGAAGTACGGCCTAGTGTAGCGAAAATATTTTTTTTTTTTTTTTGTACATCAGAGTGAATAAATCGACCGTTGTTAATTATTAGTGTCTGGATTTGTATGCACTCGAAAAGCTTAAAAAACCAAGCATTTATGCACCGAAAATCCTTTAAATATGCATTTGATATGCTATTTTCTTTTTTAATAATATGCAAAAGTATGCTCTTACCCAAAATACATACGTTTACAAAACTATATATTTTTAATTTTTTCCATAAATTGTAACACAATTCAATTATAGGTACACTCAATTTCTCGAGTACACAGACATCAAGCAACAATAACAAAAAACAGAAAATGTTTAAAAATGTGTTCATGAAATAAAATAAAAATACTTTTGTTACGAATGATAATACAAAAAAAATTAAAAAGATATTCATAAGTGTTTATAAATAATAAGGCTAAAAATTTAATTTTAAAAAGGAAATTCGTGTAGGATAAATCGATCATTCTCTCCTTCACGAATGAGCTGCATACACTCGTTACTAATATGAAAATGCATAAAAATCCGGACCCTATAGTTATTATTAATTATTTATTAATATTGTTATTTAGTTTTAGTCGTGCGCCAGTCATCGGAATACGCGCGATGTTAATACATTGTAATAAAACAATTCTGAGTGGAGCTTAATTTTGTTCAAGTCGATTTTACTTAAAAATTATAAAGTTTGTTTTAATAATAATAAAAAAAAAATATTTTTTGCTCGACCAGTTTTATATTTTATTTTTAACCGAGAAAAGTAAAGAAAATAAAATATATTTTGATTAGAAAAAGTGTTAGAAAAGAGTTTACAAAAATATTTTTTCACGTTTTCAAAATTTTCTTGCGTCAAAATATTTATCATATTATTTAAATTTTTGATAAAGTTTGGATTAAAAGAATCTTTTTTGTCAATTTTTCCAACATTTTGAGAAAACTATTGAGAATTTCGAAAAACGTTCTATTAAAAGTACAGTCTAGAAGCGAATTGTGATTCAAAAAGTTGCCTGTACTTTTGAACGAGTGTTTCCACACGAAAAAGTGTTTACAGGGGAGAAAAAAAAAGTAAAAATAAACATCATAGTAAAAAAAAAAAAAAAAAACACTGTGACTTCTTCGTTCCACTCAGAATTTAAAAATTCTCTATTCTTCTCGTCTGTTGTCGGTATATGTATAGGATTTTGTCTATATTTCGCGTGTTCCAGCTGACAATATTATACGAGTACATACCTATTTTAGTCGAGTGCCGTGAACTAGTGAAAAACAAAATAATTAACGCGGAGAGCTTTCCAATCGAGTTTGACGGGATATTAATTTTCGCGCGCGCTCGCGATCGGATAATTTCATTTTCTCGATTATATTTAGAACGTTCACTGTCAATCACGTGCGTTCTGCACACCGCAGACATCGTTTTGGCAACGCCCTTGTCACGAAGGAAAATGAAAAAAAAAAAAATTCTAAAATAAATGTTTTTTTTTCCCCCGTCCAAAGTGATTAATGCGCGTCGTCGTCGGCGGTAAATAAATCCCAACGCAACGGCGTTTCTATTGTCGGCCGTTTTGGAGCGAGCGTTATTATTATAATTGTTATTATTTTTTTTTTATCCACTGCCGGGGACGTCACGCGTTCAAATGTAGGTCACTGGGAATTCGAGCTAGACCGCACGCCGCCCCAGGATCAATATCCAGGATTCCGGACGCAGCATCACTGCGAGCCATAACAACGTCCCCTCGCGTCCCGCAGACCCTTACCTGCTTTAATTCCCGAGGTCAGTAATGTGTAACGACTTTGACACCCCTATATAGCTCTTCCGATACTTACTGCGCATAAAAATTCCAAATTCCAAATTCAAAAAAGATCTTACTGCTGCGATTTTTACCACGGTTTAATTTTACTCCGAATATCACGCGATCTCGAAACGATTATTATTATTATTACTTTTGTTTTTTTAAATTCAAAGTGGCTGAAATATTCGAGTACAATAGTTTGTCGATTCGGCTGTATTCAGAAATAACTACTTATTTGATCTAAAGAAAGTTTATACTCTCGTAATAATATTGAAGGAAAGCGACTTTTTTCGTTTGACATAAATTTTTTCACAGTTATAAGATGTGGGTAAGGTTAGGTTAGGTTAGGTTATAGAGTATGACTTAAAAATTTGGAAAGTTATTAAAAAAAAGATCAGAAATTAGCGTTATGAAGAAAATGTCTTCTAGTCGATTTTCTATAGGTAACTGGTGTATGCAATCATAAATTTTTGGCGAAAACTTTGGTAGACATTATGCTAATTTATATATATATATATATATATAGGTATATATACTATATGCTAATTACGAATGCCAATGATAATTATTCTCGTATTCATGTACGGTACCTATTATACGTGCCTATTATTATTTTTATAATTATTAAATTTTTGAACATATCCATTATTAAACGTGAAACGGTTCTATTTCTCAAATTGAATACTTTTAATATAAATTGGTATCTAGAACAAATGTCTCTCTTCTAGAACTAGTAAACAAACTCACCGGCTTTAAATTTTAAATTATTTATTTTCTGCGTTTTGCTATCGAGGCGTTCAAATGCTTATTATTCATGTTGTTCATCTATAAAAAACTCAATTATTTTTTTCAGCATATTTTGAAATGACTCGTTTTTTTTTCTAATTACCGAGGGTATACACTTTTAGATACAGAATTTTATAAATATATATATATATATATATATATAAAAGAATCAGTGCTTCTAGCTTGCATAAAATATTCATTTTTTATGGCACGGAAAAACAATTGGTAAAAAGTTCAAACGCCATTGTACTTAGCCACTGAAAAATATTCACTTTTATAATTCATCTTTGTTATTATTCGGTATTTAGAAAAAAAAAAAAAAGTGGAGTTAATCGGCTTGGTTTCTGAGCGCCTCAATTATTTCATATTTGTAGTAGTGTAATGCTAGAAAATCACGGAGTCGTTAAAATGCGTTGAAAAAATTTAACTTATTCAGAGATTATTTTGTCAAAACTATTATACACTTTTCAAATCATGTGTCACTGTAATTAAATTTATCGATTCGATTATCAAATTTATGTAAATTAATTTAGTTTCACACGAATTCAACTGTATAACATTTCCAATATTCGTGCATATTATAATAATTGAATTAATCCACTGTCGTTCGAGAATTTTCAAATCTCAGAAAAATAAAATAAAATAAAATAAATATCATTGTAAAAACACTAGCTTCTTCGTTTCGTTCATAATTAAAAAATTACATAGCGAATTCTAGTAAATTATTTGCGAAATTTCAGTGCTGGTTTGTAGTCTGTAGCATAAAGTTGTGGTGCTCTAAGGTGGCGAAGTTGGCTCCACTAACGGAAAAACGATTTTTCCGGGAAATCAGGAACTGTGTAAATTTTAAAAATCGCATAGCAAATTCGAGTGAATTATTTTCAAAATTTTTCGATGCCGGTTCGAAGTCTTTAGTTGAAATGTGGTAGTGCCAAACTTCACGGATGTGGTATTTTTACTTCGCCCTAAAAATGTCGAGTCGTAACCAACAACCGTTTTGGTCGTACACAGTAAATATTGAGCTGTACATCAGACGAGTTTACGCGTTGTTTGTGATGAACTTTAAAACGAGTAACTTATTAATAATTACCTAGTACACGTAAACTCTGCCAATATTTCGAGTTGAAACGTTTTGAATATGTCGTACGTAAAAGTTTTGACCGTGTTTATAGGTCTCGTTTTAATTACGGTATTATTTAAAGGACAAAAAAAAAATGTCTTTTTATAGTTGATAAAAGATATTATGTTTTCGGTATAACGCTGTATAATAATAATAAAAAAAAAAAAAAAAAACCAAATGGGCGGGTATCGTGTTTTAACATCACTACGAAAAATCTATACTTAAACCTTACTTTTGGTTTTGTTACCGCCTGTACAATTAAAACGATAAAATCTGCACACAACGTAAAGCACAATATAGGTCAAACGCAATCGTCGGATCTGAGATACGCACTATCCCTTACCGATTGCCGAAAGTCATAAATCGTGTACTTAAAAAAAAAAAAAAAACACTTAGCCAAACAAATTGTTTTTATCGACGAGCGTGAGATTTTTAACAGAAATTATAATTTTTATTTCAGTTCTGATTGTTAAACATTTGCCCATATTATACTCAGATGCACACCTCATTCGTTTTTGATTAGAAAATTATGAATAATGATATGTAATATATCTAATGTGTATATGTTATGATATTATAATATACTGTGTATGATAATAATATTATGATGGATAAAAAACAAAAGTGAAACTGTTTTTATTGATTGTATTACTTTATATAATTTTTTTTTAAAATTAAATTATTACCTGAAAACCTACAAATACGCCATTCGATTTGTTAAAACAATTTATTTTTTAAATTACAATTCATAAAAAAACATACATATTTTTAAACAAATCGTGAAACTTTAAAATAGTTTTAGAGCGTTATAGTGTTACATGACAGTCGACAGAAATTGTAACTGGAATAAAGAATAATGGCTCGTGGTTCATCTCTTAATTAGTTGAACATTGTTTTGAAAAAAAAAAAAAATATTTAAAATTACAATTAATGACTTAAAAATGTAAAAAAAAAAATGCTCTCATATAATTGAATTACATTTTAAGTGAGAAAAATCATCGTTAGAGACGATTACAAAAAAAAAAAAAAAAAATCTAATCTATCTAATGACCGAATAAAAGTGCAATAGGTAATAACGTGATGCTTTAAGAATCGTATTCTGTTGTAACGCATAATCGAAGTTTTAAGTGGGAAATAGGAAATATTTTAATTAATAATAATACTAATTATTTCATTTCAGTCAATCGAATTGTGTCTGACATATTATACAATAATTACTATATACATTAATACATGCCCGATATAATTTCGTATAATAATATGCAATTTTTAAACGTATTTCAGTCGTTCACTAATTATATTAATATTAAACTTAAACCTCATTTTTTCGAGGGACAACAAAATTTGTTGGTCTCGACTGAAAACTTTTAACTTTTTATGAATACGATCCAAAAAAAAAAAATTAAAAAAAATTGCCGTGTCCATTCTGAGAGATGGGACGGTAGAAGAAACGTGCGATATAGAATACAAAATTATAATTTTATATATTGCACAGCGGTGTGGCACTAAATCCTTCGTCTGGCACTGCGCACAGCCGTACCGTAATGAAACACATTAATTTCTCGTCAGAAGTCGCGTCATTATTAATCATAGTAATTAACCGCGATTTCTATTAAAGTCGAAAAACTACACGTATTATTATATTTTATAAATATCTCGAAAGCGTTAAATTCGAAAAACAAATAGAAGATAGAATATATAACCCGAAGTGAGTCATGTCGTAGTACCAGGCCAACGTATAGTAGGCTGCTGTCCAGAGTACCTACCGTATAAATCAGTGTTTCCCAAAGTGGACAATATCATCCCCTTGGGGGTGCTAAAACTACCCGAGGGGAGGATAAAAGCTCGACTGAAGGGCATTATAAAAGTTTGGGGTGACTGTTTCAATGTAAATTTTCATTCTGCAGTTACATCATCGTAATATTGTAATAAATTATTAAATATTATGTTTGTGATTAAATTAATTTGTCATTAAACGCTTATAAACAGGTTAATCATACTTAATAATAAATAAACGGTTTTTTTTTTATGATTTATTACTTTTTATCTAGCTGGAATTATTGTATTGATGCCAATAGTTTTGTTCGGCCTCAAAAATAATATATAGACCAAAAAAAGGTAATTTAAAAATAATAATAATTTGATGGGGGCGGTGTGAGATTTTTTTGCACCAAAAAGGGCGTAGCGTAAAAAAAGTTTGGGAAACACTGGTATATATTATATATTTAGAGGCGGAAAACGTTTGCAGAATTTGCACAGAGTAGGATCCCTTCGAATCACTGGTATAAAGAAGAAAAAAAAAAACGGGATTTTTTAGTATTACATTCAGTTCTTGAAATTCTTAATTTAAACGAAATTTTACTGGCAAGAGAAATCGATTAAAAACTGGTTCAAACAAAACGACGCTTGCATTGTTAATTAATATCGCACTATACACTCATACTATGTCGAAATCCTTGAATACACTGGAAGTCGTTTTTATTAGCATCAATTAGATTTTATTTCTGTAATCGACAGAACTCCGATCGAATTAAAGAAATAACAAATGCCGTGTAGTGACAACGCAGTGCAGTGCAGAAATGCATTTAATTCCTGCTGGGAATTAAATATTGGACTTTGGGTGTATCCGAACGAAATAGTGACCTTTAAATTATATTAACTGACAAAAAGTAATAATTTTTTATTTATTTTTTCAATAACTTCTCGACAATCGATTCTTGACGTTTAGCATATCGATGAAATATCGCCTTTTCGCGTGCACAATATATTATAATGAAACAATGGTTAATTGAGCGAGGAAAATGACGTCGGTCACGGTATCCGGAAGAGGTAAAAATTTTTAGGAAAAAAAAATTGTTAATTTAATTTAATTTCACAAATTCTTTTGGACGGTTGAAAATACGATTTAACTGACTGTCGAATTATCGAGACACCTACAACGGTGCAGATACGTGTCGTCGTGGACATTGTAGAAAAATAAACGTATGCAATATTTTCATAATGATAATAATAACAAATCTTAGCTTGACAGGTGGGTGGGTACATATAAAATAATTATGTATTTCAATTTTGATTATATTCTCAGTAGTGATGTTCTTCATGGAACCGATTGGTAAATTTACTTAAAAGTATAACTACTTACAAATAGATAAGTATAGACAATTATAATATTTTTAGCTGTAATATACGAAATTAAAATAAGTGCACGTTTTGGTTTCTTAAAATGTTGTCTAAAACTGTATACAAATACATCGTGAAATAAATCTGAAAATCAGATTTATTCGTGTTATTTTAGAAAAACAGCTATTAATTATTAATTGACTCGATTTTAGAGAATAAATAATGAATACACAATATAATATAGAGATAATTCGACCGCTTTGAAACGATTACCAGAAAAATAAACAGTAGCAGAATGTGTTTAAAACTATGTGGGTCAAAGAAAAATCGATTTTAGAGAAACAATAAAGAAACGCGAGATTTTTTGTTTTGTTAAAATCATATTTTATCGTTGCAAAATAAATGAAAAAAAAAATAAAATAAAACCCATCTCACAATGATATATAATATCATATTAACCCTTTGGACGACATATAGTTTCCGTGACGTCCGCCAAAAACGTTTAATCAAACCCGAAGTACTCTGTTACTTTATTAGACGAACGACACGCGGCACTACACTATAATATAACTGGATACATTTCGATTTTCCCCGGGGACAGTAATATTTCCACTGCTAATCCAATGCCCATAGAACGTATATGGCAGTGAGCTTGATTTGAATACTTCATACAATTCCGGCGGCTGGTCTAATAATTATTGTCCTATACGACGGCGAACAAACAGTCTTTTTGTCGGTACCGAATCGTCACAATTCACGGCAATTATTGTGAGAACAAAACACCTTATTGACGACACAGTGTACTATTTATTTGCGAGCTACACTTTCGGAAACAATACTTACAAATTAAACGTTTTTGTGTGCCGGTCACGATTGTTTTTTTTTTTTTTTTGTTCCGAATAGGTATTTTGTTTTCCGATGGCAATTATTTTTTGTTTTTTTTTTTTTTTTTAAATCGTTGTAGTTCCATAATAATAATAATAATAATAATATAATACCGTCTGCAAAGTTGTGCGCGGGGAAATTGTCAAACTCCGGGCGAATACCTTATAATGGCGTCTAATCCTTATTCAAATCAATTCTACATTATACGACCCCGTGTTTATGTCATTTTGATCCTGATTAATTAATCGAACTCAACCGAACGAATTTCAAGTATTACTGACATAATGTTTTAGATTTAGGTCTCTTTTAGATTCTGAAAGAGAGTGAAAAAGTTAATGTTTTTATAATAATGTTTATTTTAGATTCTGAACAAAGTGAAGAAGCTAGTGTTTTTACAATGATGTTTATTTATTTATTTTTTTTTATTTTTTTTTTTCTGTTAACACTTTTTCGTATAGAAATACTTGTCCAAAAGTTTCGATCAATAACTTTTTGAAACCGGATTCGTCTCTAGATTGTACTTTAGAGAGGTCATTTTTTGAATTTCTCAAT
>JAIPRM010000145.1:43358-78029 GCA_025469315.1 Stegophylla sp. TES_Ste_2020 | reverse complement strand
CCCCCCCCCCCCCCCCCCCCCCCCCCCCCCCCCCCCCCCCACGAAACGTTTAAGTCCAGGACGGGGGATATTATTATAGAAAAATGATCAGCCTGTGTCTGAGTCGTATGACTAAATAGGGCCTGAAATGAGAACGAGGTACGGTCTTTTTTTTTTATTATTAATATTTATTTCTTCTTCGGGAGCGCGTACAGAATACCTGTCATAAACACTGACCCTTATCCCCCCCCCCCCAGTGCTGTAGAGCGACCCCAACGAGAGTCGTTCCTTTTGATCACCCTGCCTCCCGCACGAATTTAGACAACTGTTTTATTAAAATCGTTATTATTATTATTATTATAACTGTTATGAACGCATGCTTCTCGTCATTTTCCGCGTGTACACTCGCTACCCTTCTCCAACGTTTTCCAGCCTGAAAATCTAAATTCGGCCGTCAACGACGTCTGTTCTATATAACGAGTATAAACACGTCATGACACGAGAAAATTGGATTCCATTAATTAATTTTATTAATTAATAAATTAATTTCTATTGTCGCGTAGTTTCTTTTATCTATAGTGTAGAGGTTTCCAACCCGTGGTACGCGGAAAACTTGTTGGTGGTATGCGAAGAAATTTTTTGATTACATTTTTCTTTACTTGTATGCATACCAAACAATAAATAATGTTAATTAATTAATAAAAAAAAATCTGTATATACTTCGCACCATGCATGGGTGAAACTCATTTTCGTTTAATCAAAATCGCTCATTATGATCTGTGAGAAATAATTGAAAATAGATGCAAAATCCTCACACTGACCTATCCGATCTATACAAGCACATGTACAGTAAAACCTTCGATTTTCGACCTTCAAAGAAGCCAAAAGTAAGTACGCTGGGTAATATCGAAATACATTTTGTTACAGAATACGGTATTAAAAATCTGACATAATTCGCACCATGCAGGTTGTTCTTTACATCTCTAGTGAAATTTGTTAGGCGTGTTAAATGTAAAAGAAACTAAAACAATTTCTACATTAAAATAATATTTAGCGGAGCTTTAGTTTGTACAAGAAAATGTTAATTGAAAATCATAAAGTTTAGGTACTGTCATCACAAAAAATATTAATTTATCACTCTGCCAGTTATATATATATATATCTCAATATCAAATGAGAATAAGAAAAAAAAAATACAAACATTTATTTTCACATATTAAACCTTTTCTTTCACCAAAATATTTCTCATTTTATTGTCAATCCATAAATTTTCATAAAGTTTTAAAAGTGTTTGTGAAATTATGGCTAGTTTTTACTAAATTGTAAAAAACCTACTGAAAAATAACCCCTTAAAAGTACCATCTAGAACAGAATGCTGATTCAAATTTTAGTTGAAACTTTTAGAAAAGTATTTTTGTACAAAAATGTAATAACAAAAAATAAAAATAAATTAACAAGATTATAAAAACACTAACATTTTCGCTCCACTCAGAATGTGAAATGTATATTAAAAAAAAAAAAAAAATGTGATTCTCCTAATTAAGTTTTAGAATTATTTAAGTGGTACGCGATTGATCATAAAAACGTCTAGTGGTGCTCAGTGATAAAAAGGTTGGGAACCTCTGCAGTATAGTGTTTGGAAATAATTTTACTGACACATAGGGGCAATATACAAACGTATTAATTAAACTCGGAAAATTATCCAACAAAAAGTAAATACTTAAGGGTGTCTCTGCACGCGGTCATTTCCATTGAAAACGAAATTAATTAACATTCTTATTTTTCTTCTAATATCAGTATATAGGACGGGGAAATAAAATGAAATCATTTAGCAGAGTGGTAGTTTCTATATGTTTTTTTTTTTTTTTTTTTCTATTAACATCAGTAATAGATAGTTTTTATAAACATTTTATTGTTAGCATGTTTAGTAGATATTGTCAACTCTTAGTAAGTAAACTCAATGTTTGAAAAACGAACATTACAAAATGTATTAATAGGTAATAAATGAATAATAATATATTATCACTGAGTTGTATATTTTAACACAGACAAATCATCAACTATTAATATGTTTAAAACTAAAGAACTTTTTTCAGACTAATTAAATACTTACTACTCATTATAAGTAGTATATTTAATATTTATATTCTTCAATAGGTACATTAGGTATTTCACATTATATTGTACCTCGGATAAATTTAATAAACTACCTACATGCATATTATAGTGATAGGGTGTGGGGGGGGTGGGCTAGATAAATAGATATAACCTTGATGAAGTACTCCAATTGATACTTATAAAATGTTAAATAATTTTAAAGTGCACGTACCTCAGTAATTATTATTTCCATGCAATAACTTTATGCTATACATATATATATATATATATAAACTTTCCTAATTCAGATATAATAATTTTAATCGAATCGACGACGGCTATACAAATATATAGTACACGATGTTAAAATATTATGTCCATAATAATTGTATAATAATACATTATAATATTAAAATCATTAATCAGCGTTTTAACCCACAAATGTGAGATAAACCGTTAATTTCATTTATCCGAATCTTCTATAGCCAGTGGCATATTTAGGGGCAGGCTAAGTAGGCTGGAGCCTAGGTCGGCTTTTTTTTAAAGAATTAAGAACTTTTTGGTAAATGTATTTTAATAAATTCTTTACATACATATTCAAATAGGAATCGGATTGAAAAAAATTACAAGAGTATAGAATATACTTGACAATTGTGTTATATATTTCGATTTCTATTGAAATTCGAAACTACTTAAAATATTTATAACAATATAATATTTAGGACTTAGGTTAAGTTAGGTAGAGACGTTATAAGAAGTAAAATTAGCAAAATATGCACAACACAAATTGAAAGTATTCCTTAAAAAGTCAAAAATATTCATATTAAGTAAACACTAAATATGAAAAAAATATGGTTTTTTATTTTTGTGAATATTTTTAAAATTAATTTGATTAAATTAAATTTACATTCTAATACATCATGATTATTAATATAAAAAACTAAATGTATTGTACTCGTAAATAAAGAGGAGGGGGAGGCATCAATAATTTCCGAACATTGTTCAAAATGCCAACCTTTCTGACAATGACAACTTGTTTATCAATTTTTGACGTAACATGTCTATTTTGAAGATTTAATATCGATTTTGAAAAATGTGCATACAACATTTTTAAAAGAAACGTTCTGACCAATTATAGTCGGTTCCTTAGTTGCTCTGGTGAGGGGGTTTGCATCAGATTAACTTAGCCTACGGGCGCCAAAAATCTAAATACGCCACTGCCTGTAGCCATCCAAAGTTATGTGTTTCTCACGCAACGTCGCGACGTTCACGACGGTAACCACGCGGGGGGTAGAGAGGTGCTGTTTACTGGGCGCGTGTGTGATTATGTAAAAGTTATTAACGACACATCGATTGTATCACGAATCTTCGTTTCGCAATTGTACATTTTGAGTACATTTTTTTATTAGACTGCTGATTATCGCATGTTAACAAAGCATAGAATAATAACCTTTTTTAACAAAGTGCTAAATTCTTTTTCCAGGTGCGTATGAAATCACCAAAGAGTTCATATATTGTTATGCCGTTATTTGTCCACGTGTTATTATGTTATTATTTTACGGTACGTTTCCTAGAATACTGATGTCGAACGAACGATTTATTTACAGGGCCATACCTATTACCGTGTCATAAAGCGCGTGCGTATTCAGACTGAAAATGCATTTATTTTGTCTAAAAAAATATAAAGCAATCAAATATTAGGTATTGTGTTTTAGATTCTGAACGAAGTGAAGAAGCTAGTGTTTTTACAATGATGTTTATTTTTTATTTTTTTCTGTGTACGACTTTTTGTATAGAAATACTTGTCCAAAAGTTTCGATCAATAACTTTTTGAAACCGGATTCGCCTTCAGTATTTGTATTTTAGAGAGGTCATTTTTTGAATTTCTCAATTCTTCAATTTTTTTTTTTTTTTTTTGAAAAAACTACCGAAAATTTGACAAAAACGACTCGGAAACTATCATTTTTTGATCTGAATTTTATGAAAATTCAAACATAGATAAAAAATCATATAAGAAAGATTTTGAAAATGTGAAAAAAAAATTTTAGACATTTTTCTAACATTTTTTTTTCTCATTTATTTTTTATATTATTAACTTCCCTCGTTCAGAATCGTTTTATTGAAGAAATGATTTATCGTTTCTTTAAAATTAAATACACCCGTCAAGAGAATCCCACCCGTCGTGCGAAGTATGTCCGGCTTTTTTTTTTCTGTTTTATTTCATTCAGATAATGAGTAATTTTTTTTTTTTTTCATTATGAATAAGTAATCTATACTAAAAAATGAGTTGACTATTGCACTGAAAGAAGAGTTATTGTAAATACTTGAATTTGATTTGAATTCAAAATGTACCTATTATTACCTAACACAATAAATGTACCTAACATATATTAGGTACATACATTAATTTTCTTTTTTATAATTTTCAAGATAAAAGAAAAAATTATCATGTTAATTTCAATTCAACATATTAATATTTGTTACATAAAATATCTAAAATATTTTATTTATTTTATTGCGTTATAAATATTATCTTTGGGTTCGCCAATAATAACATACGATACTTATGGTATCTCAATATTTTATTGAAATTGAGTTTTAAAAAAAGCACTGGAAACTATTTCTTGACGTCTGTTGAAAAAATATTTATACAAAACATTTATTGAGTTATAGTTTTCTCCAAACACACGTTTAAACGAGTTAATATCAATAGTCAAAAATCAAATAATATTCCTAAAATGTTTCAAAATTCTTAAAATAATTTTTATTTTTTTTTTTCAGAAGCGGTCCATATAGCCAATATGTTATGTCAATACGGATACTTCTTTCCCGTAAATGACTCAAAAACTCTTGCTTTAAAAGATGACAGTTCCCTCTACAGATTTCAAGTAAGTTACCAGAATAAATTAGAATCCCCCTAA
Source organism: Stegophylla sp. TES_Ste_2020 (assembly GCA_025469315.1). Lineage (NCBI taxonomy): Eukaryota > Metazoa > Arthropoda > Insecta > Hemiptera > Aphididae > Stegophylla > Stegophylla sp. TES_Ste_2020. The sequence goes on along the minus strand of JAIPRM010000145.1, from coordinate 73,032 downwards.
AATGGTGTGCCTGATTATAGTACTTAAAATTATCATTTTTTTTTTTTTTTTTTTTTTAGATTCCGTATTATTGGCCATGTTCGCAAAAGAATCCTGATAATGTAGAATATGCAATTTACCTATCGAAAAGACTGCTGAGAAACAAACAACGTCATGCCTTGGAAGACTATGAAATGGTAAAAATATAATCAAACGAAAATAGCATTTCCATACATTTATTTCTAATCCGGGGTTTAAAATTTTTAATTTATTAAACTATTTAACTCTCTATATTTCTACACTTTAAGTAGATAATAAAGCAATTAAAAAAACAGACAATATGTGAATAAAATTGAATAGCACAAAACAATAAAAAAACAGAAATTCAAAAAAACTTCTGGGTCATACACATTATAGGTACATAATGACATAAAATTTAATTTAAAAGTTATTGATTGTATATCAAAAAGTGTTTTAGTAAAATAAGATATATTATCAAAAACGCCATTCATAATATTATACTTGATCCAAGAAAATATACTGATTTCTTCATTTTTAATTAGGTTTTCATTATTTTAAACAATCAATAAATATTAATAATGTTGACCTATTGTTTAACTCATCGAAAACTTTTTGTTGAACACATACATAGCTTTAAGGTTTAACACAGTCTGTTTTAATGTAAATAATACTTTCCGTCGTAATTCACTTGACTTGAAATACGTATATCAGTTATTTCGCATTTTCGTTCCATAATGTAATTGAATTTAATCCGATTTTTGTAAAATATCTAGGAGTCCTTAAACAGCCTGAAAAAGAATTTACAAAACAAATGGGAATTTATAACAATGCAAGCTGAAGAACAAGTAAAAATCACATTGTGTATTATTGTATTCAATGTTGATGAAAAATTTACTTTACACGAATCGACTGTTACAGGTGCGGTTGAGCAAAGATCGGAAAAAAGGCGAAAAAATAGTGACTGATAGTCAAGAAAGGGCATTTTGGCGAGTTCACCGACCTCCTCCAGGATGTGTCAGTGTTATGGAACAAATTCCAATAAAGATCGGTGGTAGTTTTTCGTCAAAAAAGAAACGAAGCTCTGAAGATCTACGGAGAGAAGTAAACCAAATATAAACATATTAATATCTAATAGTAAAAACAAAGTTGTTGAATAGGTAGTCATTTTTTATGTAATTTTAACAAGGATTTTATTACATTCCCTCTGTTTTTACTATATTTACATTTTTGATTCAAAACGGAACGACGAAGCTTATAGATTTACAATGATGTGTATTTATTTATTTTTTTCATTTCATTTTCTGTAAACACTTTTTGGTGTAGTAAATCTTGTGTCCAAAATTTTCAATAAGTAACACTTTGAATACAAAATCACACCCCATATCATACTTTAAATAGGTAGTTTTTTAATTTCTCAATAGTTTTTACAAAAACACGAGGAAAGTCTGTACAAAATCTACCAAAGGAGATCTACCAATCTGCATCCGAAGGATGCATTAACAATTTTCACAATTAATCTTGAATGAATTCTATATTAATTTTCAGATGTTCAAGATTGTAATTTTTACAAAATAGTTATATTATAATCAACTTTGTTAAGAGAATTTTCAATTTCAAAATTAATTCGTTTCAATTAAGTATGCAAATATTTTTGTGCAGGTGGAGTTACTGAGAAACTGTATCGGAAGAACCAGAGTCAAAACATCAGTAGCTTTAGATGGTCTAGTATCGTTTAGCGAGACATATCATGAGTATGATCCAATGCTTACTGGTGCTCAACCGTCAAATCCTTGGGTTACTGATGACCCTACGTTTTGGACATTCAATTGCCCAATGTACGCTCAAGCTCGAATGCGATATTAGGAAAATTAAAAAATAAATATGTAATAAATAATTTTTTTAGGGTGGATGCCATAACTGAAAAGCGTATAAAACGATGGGCACTATCAATGGAAGATTTAGTATCCGATCCAACAGGTAAATGATTTACTTATCGTGTAATAATATGGTTATTCATAAACTTAGATCATATGCGTATAATATATGATCTAAGTTCATAAGTAGGGCCCGAATTTAAATGCACTAAAAACCATCGAAAAATGCTCTAAAAAACAACCAAAAATGCACTTGAAAAATGTAAGTAACCGTAAAAATGCCCTTAAAAATGCATTTTATCGTGAAAATACTCTTAAAAAGGTCCTTTGTGTTTTCATATTTTAATTTGTTTTCTTATTTGCCATCTGCCAAGTCTAGGCATCCATAAGTAAAGATAAAATATAGACATTATCACAATTATTATAAAAAGATTTCTAGATATTTTTAAGGGAAACCCCAAAAAACATGTATAATATTTTGAATTAGTTAAATTATGTACAGATACTATACATTATAAAAATTGTAAGTATATTGTTGAAATATGCCTTTAAATTAATAAAATAACCGAAAAATGTTAAAATATGACATAAAAATGAAAAAACATCGAAAAATGCAAAATAAAAGTTTCGCTTTTCAGTTCTCTGTTACATGAAACAAATTATGTACTTGGAAAGCATTGCCTAAGATCACGAAAATAAATATGCATTTTGCGTTGGAATCCGGGCCCTATTCATAAGAGTCGTGTATCAAGTTATGATCTATGCAATGCACACAATCGTTTTCGAATATATTTACAAATAAAATAACAAATCACTTAATGTTTATAGTATACAGTTAAAACTCAATATTATTACTACTAGCCTTACAATCTAGATATCATGGGCGTTCTCACAGGGGGGGATATGGGGGATAGATCCCCCTCAAAACGAATTTTTAGATTTTGAGCAAAGCGAAAAAGCTTATAATTTTACAATGATGTTAATTTTTTCTTTTCTTTTTCTCTTTCTATAAACACTTTTTCGTATAAAAATACTTGTCCAGAAATTTCGGTCAGTAAATAGATCTGAAATCAGACTCAAATGGTACTTTATAGAGGTGATTTTTAAAATTTCTCAACACTTTTTCCAAAATCGTGAAAAATCTGTCGAAAAAACGGCAAAATATGCAATTACCGAAATTTTCGTAAAATTGAAAATTGCTTTTTAACATAACTTCAAAAATAATGCAGCAAGAAACTTAAAACCTTAAAAACCATAAAAACGGTCACAAAAATTTTCCTTCAAAATTTCAAAAATATTTAATCAATTTTGAGTTAAGTGTAACATTTGAAAATTTTGGGAATTTATTGTGTCTAGTGATCTTGAAGATGTGCTTTATTCAACTGATAAAAATTCAGAAAAATCGATAGTTTAATTTGGATTTGTCATTATAAAATGTTTACAATTTTAATAAAAATTACAATAAACATGACTTGATGATATATTATAATATTATTATATTAATATTCAATATAATAATATTAGAGTTGTGAGGTGAAACCGTTGTTGCTTATTTTCTAAAAAAAATTTTTATCCCCCTCCATTGAAATACTCTGAGAACGCCACTGCTAGATATATATATATATATTTTATTGCAGTAGAAATTGAAATCGGGAAATATTTTTCTCGGAGCCAAATACATTTTACTTTTTGCCACAGGTCTTCACGAGTTCACCAACTACCTGCGCAAGGAATACAGCCACGAAAACATTAGGTTTTGGTTAGCAGTCAATGATTTGAAACGCAGCTGTCAATCGCAAATCGTACACAGAGTGAAAGAAATATACGAGTGAGTAGTGGTGTTCCCATGGAATGGTCTGTATTATACATGTTTAAATAAAACACGCGCTATGAATATTTAAATAATTAATGACAATGCAATATATAAAATATATCATTCATGTTTGTATGCGCTGTGCATAAATAAATATTGTATAAAACCGTTTTCAGCGAGTTCCTGGCGCCCGGTGCACCGTGCGAAATTAATATAGACGGCAAGACAATGGAGAGGACGCATAAAGAAATGAAAATCCCATCAAGATTCACGTTTGACGGTGCTGCGGAACATGTGTACGCGTTACTTTTGAAAAAAGACTGTTATCCTAGGTTCATCCGGTCGGAACACTACAAAAACCTACTCGCCAATGGAGTTCAACCCTCGGCTAGGAGAAGGTAAGAACAATATCAAATATTCCATTTTAAATTATTATTTTACTTTATAATTTAAAAAATGTTGACATAGTAGTAGTACCTATTACAAAAAGATAATTTTTTTTTTTTTTTTTTGACGTGTTAATTGCTTTAAAATACATTGAAATACAAAAAAAAGCCGGATATACTTCGCACGATGGGTGGGATTCTCTTGACGGGTGTATTTAATTTTAAAAAAACGATAAATCATTTCTTCAATAAAACGATTCTGAACGAGGGAAGTTAATAATAGAAAAAATAAATGAGAAAAAAAAATGTTAGAAAAATGTCCAAAATTCTTTTTTCACATTTTCAAAATTTTCTTGCGTCAAAATCTTTCTTATATGATTTTCTATCTACGTTTAAATTTTCATAAAATTCGGATCAAAAAATGATGGTTTCCGTCGGAGTCGTTTTTGTCAAATTTTGGGTAGTTTTTTCCAAAAAAAAAAATTGAAGAATTGAGAAATTCAAAAACTGACCTTTTTAAAGTACAATCTAGAGGCAAATACGGTTTCAAAAAGTTATTGATCGAAACTTTTGGACAAGTATTTCTATACGAAAAGTTGTGCAAAGAAAAAAAAAAAGAAAGAGAAAAAATAAACATCACTGTAAAAACACTAGCTTCTTCACTTCGTTCAGAATCTAAAACTGCACATATTTCACACCGTGGGTATTCTTCACTCATCAGGTGCGATACTTTTGGTGGATGTGTGTTGGAATTTTAAAGAAACAGTATTTTATTTTTTTAATTAACGGATAAAGTTTCCACCTATATTAACATTTATACAACAATTGTATAACATTTTCAACCTTAAAAACAAGAAATTTTATATGTTACGAAATAATAACGAAAATAAACGTGCCTTTTTTTTCAATTAACAATTATTTGAGCCGAAATTTTAACTTGAAAGTCAAAACGCTTATATAAAATTATTCATTGAGCCAAACTTAAAGAAATGTCGACCTCAAGTAGAAAAACATCTGAGAGATGAAAAAAGAAAATGTTTACTAAATTTAAAATTTAAAATTTTTACACGGTTTTGACTGAAAAAAAAACAGTTATAGTAATGTTGTATTTTTTATTTTCAATAAAAAAAAAAAAGAAGGAAATATTTCTAATATTTTATATTCAACCCAAAAGTGATCAAAATTTTGAAAATGAGTGGTAAAAATTTCGAATTTCTAGCAATATTAGTTTTGGAATAATAACTAAATAATATCTTAAATCGATATTATGAAAATCTAATTTGTTACCAATTTAACTGTTTTTACTAAAATTTAAGGAATTTTGAAAAATGGCCTATTTAAATCTTACAACCGTTTTCCGAACCAATTTCCGATCTATCAAATTTCTGGATGAAATTTTAAAAATAAGTTAAATTACATAAAAACTAAAAAGTGATTCCAGAAAAAAAATAATATTATGATAAAATTTGAATGATAAAATATTATATTAATCTACTTATGCTTAATAAGTAATAAACTACAAATTCTTTGAAATTCGATTAGATTTTTCGGACTAGTCGGAGGTGCTGCCAACAAAAAGGTGGAATGCAAAGAACGAGTAAGAGGTACAGGATGTTCGGGCCAACAGAGTACATCGTCATCAGCCTTGCAAACGAATCAGGCATCATCATCGTGTAGCAGTTCCAAGCGAAGAGGCAGCGACAGGAGTCTGACCAGCTCACCACATGAACTTCCAATAAATTCTGTTAAAGTCTCACAATCCCATAGTCAATCTAATCTCAGTGACATACCTTATAGGTAAGTAAACGAATTAAACACCACTATAATATTAAACGTTCAAATGAAGTATTTGTTTTACAAAAAAACCAAATATATGCCTATAGTGGTTAGTAAACGTTTCAAACTATATTATAATATAATTGTTATCTTTAACCAATTCCGAAAAATTTAAATCTAAATAAGTCATTCGATATAAAAAAATAATGTTGTTTTTCATAAATCATAATACAAATCTATTTAATATATATATATATATATATATATATATCAATGTGGAAAAGGATAAATCGCATATAGGAGCGTATAAATAATAAATAACACATAATATTAAAGAGCTTCATAGCTGCTAAAGTAACACGTGAGTATGAATCGATATGACATAACCCTTTAGAGTACGTATTTACCTACCTTATTTATTTAGGTTAACCAAATTGTTTAATATGCCCGTAAGGGTTGAAAATTTTCCACTGAATGATGGTGATTTTTTTTCACTGCTTACTTTCAAATCGAGTAGATACTGTAGAAAAAAAAAATGTAATAAATAACGCATTTTAAATATTAATTTGTTACCATAAAATGAATGAATAGATTGGCAAACATTAAATATGCACCTATAATATAATATTGTTTTATCTATAATACATTAACCATAAATATACTATTAATAAGTTATTTACGTACTTATCATCGAACGTTGTATTGAACATTTGAATAATTTGAATAGTGTATATTATTCATTGTTCGTAACGAAAAAGAAATGACGTACAAAAACCTTTTTTTTCTTTCTTTTGTTAAAATACTAGCATATTATTTTGTATTTCACAGTGCTTATAAAATCGTAATGGACAAATTTAGTAAATGTAGAATAATTTATCATTAATACATTAATTTATTTATAGTAAATTAAAACTAGACATGACGAGTGCACATATCTTGGTTATATTATAATATGTAAAATACATCAATGCATCGTTTTACATTATCTTTGTTTTTTACTAGAAAAAAAATCGCCAAATTCGTAAAACGTATTCGACTACACTTATACGTACATAAAAGTATACATATTATATTTAGCTTCTTCACAAGTACTTTGCACCCTAAGCATTATTTTTTATACATATATATATATATATAACAGCACATAAAGAACTCAAGTGAACACATTTTGAATAGATGGCATATATTATTACGTATTATACTTCTATTATACTAGGGAAAAATGCACAGTAAAAATGTACATACATCTTATGTATTATGATACACTTGAATAGTTGAGACAATAATGTTTTACAGGGGAGATTTACCTTGTACACCTTCCTCTCCAAGTTCCAACCAGTAAGTTGAAAAAGAAAAAAAAAACATTGTCTATACAAAGTTTCTTTATCGACTATTTTTTTTTTTTTTATTTTTTTTATTTAGAATATTTTTTTTTTTTTTATTTATTAAACATAAACCACTTTTTGTTCGTGTGAAAAATCCTTGGTATCTATATCCGTTTTTATTGTTGTGTGCAATATATTATGTTTGCCGTTTTATTGACTTCTTCTTCGCTTGTAATACACACATAATATTATAATATAGAATTACAGTTTATATTTTTAAATACAACTAAAATGATAATAAATTTATATAGATACCATGTATAAACGTCCTGATACACCCTTGCGTTTTGCACGAGTAGTGGTTACCTCTATTGAAATCAAAGCCGAATTAAAAAATGTCTTAGAATTTCTAGCACAAAGAAAAGATATTTTCTGAAAAAAAATAGAGCGTCAACAATTTTTTATTATTGTACACGCTGCATACTGCCTGCTGATTAGTGAGTGGAGGGAAGCAAATACGGAACGCGCTAATTTTCATAGTTATGTTTCCCAATTAAGTTAAACTATTAATTAATAATAAACTCCCAACGGCGAACAATCATAATACGTAACACTAATAATTAATTCAATAATTCATTCATCTTCGAAAATAATACTAATAAAGCACCTCGATTCGAAGTAGACGAATATAAAATATAATGACAAATGATACGAACACGGAATAAAATATGTGGAAATGTAACAATTCGTATTTAAATTAAAATTATAATAATTATTTAGTTCGGATTTAAATTATTGTAAATAATGATTTTCTTTTAGATTCTGAATGAAATGAAGAAGCTATAGTGTTAGTGTTTTTACAATGAAGTTTATTTTTTTATGCATACAAATTTTTGGTATAAATAAAGTTTCGACCAACAACTTTTTGAAACCAGATTTTCCTCTAGATGGTATTTTTTAAAAAGTCATTTTTCGAAATTCTCAATAGTTTTCTCAAATTTTTAGAAAAACTACTCAACATTTTACAAAAAAAAACTCGGAAACTATCTTTTTTTTTTTTTAATCCAGAGGGCAGTAATAAATTGTGCCGATTATCTCAAAAAAGTAGTAAATTGCGCCGGGTTACTTTTTTGTGTTTAACTGACGCAAGGCCGTAGCCAGGGGAGGGGTTTCAGGGTTCAAACCCTCCCCCCTGTAATTTATTTTTAAATCAAAATAAATAAAATTATATAACAATTATAATAATTAATAATATTATTTTATGTAAAATTGCATAAACTTCACGATAATGTAATTATTATTACCTATGGCAAACAGATTTTGTTGAAATTTTTTTTTTGTCCTAATTTATTTAGTCGAAATACGCCTTTATTATCTAAATCTCTCCCGAAATGTCATGCTGGCTACGATCTTGAACTGACGACTGAGCTCAAGTTAATCATTCAATCCGTTCGTCCAATACGTAAAAATAGTTATAATAACAACACAGAAAGCTTCCGGATTCTAGATTGCTCGTGAGACAGTAAAATTATTCAAATAATAGGAAGTCGAATAATAACTTTCATTGGTGCACATAAAAAAATGATAAAAATGAAAATACTAAACTAGATAACAGCAGATTCAGCTGTTGTAAAATGATAATTTCAACAACTATTATTAATGTCCTTGTAAACTATATTAATATTATTGCATGCACTTAAAATGAATGTTTATTGACGATCGTTTATTTGGAAAGGGCAAAAATCTACAAGATAAAAAATTATGCGCCTCATTGACGCTTGCGCTCACTTACAGTATTATTAGGGTTGCCAGACGTCCCGTATAATACGGGAACGTCCCGTATTTTAACTAGTGTTTCCGTTGACCCGACAATTTTCTTCGGGACACCAAAATGCCCCATTTTTCAAAAAATTACCAATACATCTCTTTGACTCTCAGGATATCAATAAATATTATAAAAGTATCCATTCTTCTAAGTTCTGATAAATATGATAGACCTGCTTGATCAGGAAATTCAACAATCAATTTTGTAAAGTTAAAATATAATATATACTCGTATTTTTATAAAATTAATGTGATATATGTCTTATAATTTCATTCCTATTGGCTAATGGCTATTGCCTAAAGAATACAAAATCATTTTTTTTTTTTTTTTTTTTTTAATTATTTTATCAAGTTTAAAAATTTTTATATTTATACTTTATTTAGTGTACGTTCTTATTAACATATTCTGTTGAAATATTATTCAAAAATTATAAAACTTAAATATAGAAATTAACTAAAAACATTTTCATTTAAAAAAGAATCAACTGTTAAAGGGGGAGGGGATAAAATTAATTTTTTATCTGTCCCGTATTTTTAATTTTGAAATCTGGCAACCCTAAACTGAAATAACCAAAAACTATTTGTTTAACTCAATTCTAACAGCTCAAATGTATTCGTAGCCCGTAGGGCTCAATTTAATATTTGGAACTCGACTCAATAATATTACCGATTTCCTCCATATTAACTTATCTCACATGATTCTCGTCGAAAAATGGCAGGCTTATCTTAGTTTTCAATTCTTGTAACTGTTGTGACCAAGTTATTTCATTTAGTTGGTAATTACTTTGAAATAGTTACTCAATATATTATAATATAAAAAAAAAAAAAAATACAATTAACTAAAGAAATACAAAGTCCAAATTAAATTTGGTAAGAATATTATAAATTTAAATAATTTATACAAAACAAAATATACGAGTCTAATTTATGAGTTGAATGCTGATATTTATTATTTAATTATTTATTGACTATAGTTATTTCAATGTTACAAAATAATATTATTATGTTATTTGAACAATTGATAAAATATAAATTTTGGTTGATACATAAAAATTATAGGTTGTAAATAATATAGTATTAAATTTTTTTTTAAAACTGTCGTTAATCAATATTTGATTTCTTCCGTTAGTCTAACCTATCTGAAACAAATTTGTTCAATCCATTAAAAATGATAATATATGCCATTATTATACTACGTAATATGTTAAATTAATTCATCCATAAATTAAAATTATAGCAAAAAGTTTTACCACACAAATAAGTTATAATTATGGTATTTATATATAAAATTGTAGATATAAATTTTACAACAGTTGTATATTTTCAGAACATAAGAGTGTTAACTGACGACTGATATCAGGGAAACTACATGTAAGGGACAGAGATTGAGGGGCCTTTTATATTACACATTAATACATTTTACGTGTATATAATATACAGGGTAATTCATTAAGTATGCTTACCCTCTTTTTTGTCCGTAAAAATGGAAAAATTTGGATTATTTTTATTTTAAATGTTTAACTTACTATAAAAACTATGTTTTCTATAATTTTTGTTTTCATGACGTTACCTTAAGGGATGTTCTGTGATGAAGCAAACTTTTTTTTTTCAAATGACACCCCATACTCCTTCGACTATGGAATTTTATTCGGGTAATTTTTTTGTGAATTTTGATGTATTGAAATCAAAATTCGTAGGAGTAGTTTATATTTTACAACATTGTTAATTAATTAGGTGTTAACTTGTAAAATTATAGATTTATAATAATTACCTAATAGGTACGTTTACAACTAAGATATTTGTCCAAGTGAATATAATTCTTAATACTTAAATTTAAATATTTCAAACACTATTCGTTCAAAATTTAATTTTCATACATCAAAATTCACAGAAAAATGACCTTAATAAAATGTTTGTAAAAACACTAAGAGTTTTCGTATGGTATCCTGTCAAAAGAGTCTAGAACCAGAAATCGAATACTAAATTTATATTTTATTTACGTGTGTCTAACACGTTTTTAAAATGGCCCCTCCGTTATTTCGTCCTGGATCCGTCCCTGTCGATTGGTTATCATATTTTTTACATCGTGTTCATCAAAGTAATCTACACCATGAATTGTATAAATTTATTTATATAGATTATTGGGATGAGTGGTATACATGCAAAAATCCATAATCTTATTTATTAGAATGAATTTATAATATTATCGCTGCTAATTTTATGTAACTAATCAACTTCATAATATACTCTTACCGGTTAACATGTAGGAGTAGGACACTTTGTATATGTTTTATCAATAATTCCATCGAAAGAACCGTAATTCGGTTCAGGCTGAGGCGCTACGGGTATTTGTAACTGGTATCCAAAATTTTTATATGTTTGAGGACATGACACTGAAGGTGTATCAGTCATGTACGAATAAGAAGATCTGTTTTTAAACAAATTATTTTTTTTTTTTTAGACCATTCTGAAATTATCTTTAAAACAAATTTTCATACCTTGGTGCTGGGGGAACATTTGGTGGTATTTGAGTGTTGTACGAAAATGCTTTGCAACCGCAAGTGCCAATGTTGTCGGATTGACAACTCATACCATTAGTTTGATCGTCACAATAAGAACATCTATTATTTAGATTTATTGAGTTCTAAAAAATTATAAATAAACACGGTTATTATGTCGTTATTAGATCATATGGGTTTTAAACGTATTAAATACCTCGTCGTTTTGATGATTCATACAACAACATGGTGATGGATTCATCATCATGGTATTATACATATTATTAACTTTTGAACAACCACATGTTGGACAAAGGCACTAAAAAATATGCCCATGCAAATTAATAATATGTAGGTTAGGTTAAATATGTACTTAAATATTATGTAAAAGTAAATTTTATTTTATTAAAACGATTTTTATTGATTAATTGTATTGCTTTAACATAACTAATTAATATTGTATATATTCATTAAATAAATACATGTATAATGTATGTTTTTATAACAATAAATAGATATCATATACATTATACATGCATACATATAAATAATTATTCAACACAAATAAATGTTTCAATAATTTTTGCATTGAATTATTTTTAATTATAAGTATAAAAAGATAAATTGATAAACTTTACTTGATATAAAAATGTTGGCGTATTAAACGTAATATTTAGAATTACACGTACACAAGATATAGCACATATTGTGTAGTCACTAGTCATGAAAATATATTTGAATTTTTCCAATAATATAGAATTATTATTCATGATAGACCTTGAGATCATTTCTGATCAATAATAATAATATCCTTTTTATTATATACCGTGAAACACGTATTTTAAAATTAAAAGCAAATGCAATTATATGAAGTTGTCACGGTGAATAAGCAAGTATTCACTAGATTTTTTTCCGTATTTATATTTTGACATTGTTTATTTTTTATTTATTTATTTTTTTTATTAACTTACAAGAGGTTTTACTTTGTAAAAAATGTATAAAGATTTTGTAACACCAGTAAAATTATTTTGTGAGAATTTAGTTGTTATCAGTATATTGGATAAATATTTCTATTTTAGATTCCGAATGGAGTAAAGAAGCTATTGTTTCACAACAATGTTTATTATTTTTTCTAAAAACACATTTTCGTTTAGAAATACTTGTCTAAAACTTTCAACCAGCATTTTAAAAAATTATAGTTATAATTTAGATAGTATTACAGAGGGGTCATTTTTAGAAATTCTCAATAGTTTTTTCATAAATTAGGAACAACTAACACAAATTTGACAAAAACGTCTTTAAAATATTTTTTTTTTTTTTTTATTTGATCTGTACAGTATTGCTGTATTGCTTTACTTTACTACACTTTATTTTTAAACATTTTTTTTCTGTTATCAGGCCTTTGCCTGATTACAGTTTTTTTCTAAAACTTTTTTTCTCATCAAAAAATGTATTTTCCTGTTCTCTTTTTGTATAAAACTGACAATTATTATTGTGTATTAACTGAAGCTCGGCTCAGATAATTGTTTTGAAAATTCAATAAATCCACCGTAAATATCTCACCCAAAGAGTGAAGAATACCCATGCTGCAAAGTTTCCTGGCTCTTTAGTTATAATACGAATACCTATCTATCATTATTTTGATAGTCATATTGTTTGTAACTAATTTATTATAAATGTTATATAAATATGTTATTTAAATAAACTTACCATCCCTGAAGGTGATGAATTTACAATCTATAAAAATAATGACGTTTATTAGCATTTAAAATTATTACTATGTATTTTTTCAATATTACCTGAATAAACAAAAATGAAAAAATAAATATTTTTACAATACTGTAGCAATAAACCATTTTTACGAATTAAATTATTAAAAGGTATTTAAAATTTGATAAGGACGTGTTAAGTCGATTTTAATGTATTAAGTTAATGCCTTAGGTTCCTATATTTAGATATTATATATATTACATTAATGAATAAAGTTAATAGCCAAGGCTTTTTGAACGGTCGTTTGTTATTGTTTACATTGAGATTATAATTGTTTATAAAACCGTTTATCCATCAGATTTTTTTTCAAATTGATAATAATTTCAATATATTTTTTATTTTGTTGACGAGCAATCACGTATTTAAACATTTTTCCTTGAATAATTTTTTTTCCATATTATAAACCTTAAACGTGAAATATATAAAACAACTTGTTTCTTCAAATTCATACTGATTATAATTTCAATATTTTTCATAACAAAATTCGAAACTGGCGAATAATAAAAATTATAATATGAATATAAGATGGTTTTTAGTTTTGGTAGTACCCTTTATTTGGTTGAACACTGGATATGGTGCATCTATCGGTCAAGAAGTTTGTAATTGCCAATCGACAATAGTAAGTATTTTTATTTAAAAATAAATGCACAGTAAATAATAATCGAAAAATATGCTTTGTTCTTAGATTAGAACACCTAAAATATCAGTCCCAACACCAGGTTTTCGTGTTGTCTGTACTAAAACACCCGGTCCTCAACAATACTCTCCAATATCAAATCCTTGCAGTTGTGTGAATACACGAGTAAGTCCATATATATATATATATATATATATTATTACTAAAATGTTTATATTAATTTACTAATAATTACTTAAATTACTATTAGTGAATACTACATTCTGTACGCTAATACAGAAAAAGAAAAAAAAAATTTTTATCAAAAAATGACGAACATACTTCGCACCATAGGTATTTTTCACCTATCGGGTGGGGCTTGGTGGGTATATTAAAACTAGAAAAAAATTACCCACATACATAATACATCTATGTTATACTAATCGGCTAAAGATTTTTTCTCAAGAGTGCGAAAACCGATTTTGAAACTTTGTAATGATTTTTAATTGAACCTTAGAAATTCAACAAATGACTTCCCGACTAAATGCAATTTACGATCTAAAAAGTTACTAAAGCTATAAGACCAGCATTTTTTCTAGAAAAAGTGTCTCCATACATGTGAAAGAAAGCACAGATTTTTAAAATCTATAAACCTTCTTCGCTCCACACCAATTATCGTTATTAATTGTTTTTTTTTTTTTTCAAAACACTGACATTTTATTTTGCGTCCGCCCCTGGATAACTCTGATAACTACTACTGTGTGTCTGCAGGTGACGCCGGCCTCCATCCCGAGGGTGGATTGTGATCTAACGGCTGCGAAACCCTTTGCTCCGCACTCCGCGAGCGGCACAGGCTGCTCTGACGATGACCCAAAGCCGTTTGGCGAACGCGGTAGCGCGTTCAGTCCGGCAGTGAGTAATCCGTGTGACGACGCAACAGGGTCCGGATACGCCGTGGCCCAAGACCCACCCGGTCCGGACGGTATCGACGAACCGGCCACCGGGAACGCGTGCAATTGCGGTGACGCCGCCGGGCCCGTGGCCGTCGACCCGGTGTCACTGATGTTGGCGCAGGCCGAGGCCAACCGGTGCCGCGGTGACGTCCGCGAGGACCGTCTGGCGTTCGGGCCCGTAGCCGTGCCCAAGGACGCGATTCCGTCGTCGCCCTCCGTGCCGGACGTCAACGAGGAGGGCCTGTACGCGCTCGACAAAGCCATCGTCGAGCTGAAGACGTGCAAGCGGTTCGGACAGGCCTCATCGGCGGCACTGGCGTCGGACACGGACGCGCTGCTTGCGCTCGAGGAAGACGCACAGCTCGACGACGCCCGTGGGCCCGAAGTGACGCTGCCCAGCTATGCGGACGTCGGATACCAGACCGAGGTACCGTCTTGCGCGCCCCTGATTGGCGGCGTGTCCGTGCCCGCCGCCACGTTACCCAAGCCAAAGGTCATATACGACGCTACCGCCACAGTCCTACCCCCCGCGATGGACACCACGGGTGAATACACGCCGCGATACTATAGCTGTTGTAGTAAAACGTCTCCGCCCCAGTGGCAATGTTCGTGCGGCAAGAGCCCCTGTGGCATGTGCTCGTGCGGTAAGGCCCCGGGCGGCAAATGCTCGTGTGCCCAAAACGCGTATTACTAATTATTCATATTTTACAAGCGTTTTGATAAAAGCAGGGACTATTCGTATTCTGTATGAATCTATACCACGAAATGATAATATATTAAGCAAAATCGATCAATTAACAGAAATTGTTAAAATTGTAACGATTAAGCATAATATTTATGAGTGTTTTATTATAATATTGTATCTGCAAATAGTATTAGACACTTGACAGTTCAGATCATAACATTGTATTGGTACGTTCAAATTCATGATTTATCTATGTTGGCATTATATACAGTGTTAAACAATTTTTTTATGAACATATCATATTATGTTATAAACAAATATTTTTATCATATCACGCAATACTATACAATAAATTGATATCAGTATAATATCATTAGATCCTTTTCAATATTTTAAAAGAATATTAGAAAATATTATATAGAAGTATAGAAAAGCTTAAGTTTTTCCTAATTTTTTTGGTATATACAAATACAAATTTCTTATAAAGTATCAACTATGACATAAAATAACTCAAGAAAAATAATTATTGAATCATGTCGATCTATCTATCTAGCTGAACATAATAGTTTTAATCGTTCATATGGTTTGTTATTTAAATTATATATTTAAGATTTACTTTGCTGGTGTTAAACTATTTTAACTTCCTTTAGGTAGATATAATACTATCATAGTAATTAAAAAAAAATCAAAGGGAGGGGTTAAAACACCCAAACCCACCCCTGGCTACGCCACTGTATATTGTATATTACACGCAAATACCGGATGAATTTTGACATAATTATATCTCGTCGAACAACGAATGTGTAAACGTCAGTACACAACAGCGTAATATATAATATGTATCTATTGTATAACGTAAATACAATATAATAAGTATCTATTATAATATATAATAACCTTTCTTCTCTATAAACGCGACGCGGTGTCCGATTATTGAATTCTTATACGCACGCGCGAAGGTTAAGAGACGGGGATCATCGATCAGGCGCGCGTATTGACGTTAAGAATCTATATGAAGTAGATTACATAGTACATTAAACGTCGTCTTTTTTTGTTTACAAAGTCGAGTTTTTTTCACGCCGTGGTCCTCGTCGTACACTCACGCGTATACGCTTTTTACACGGGTTATAGTAGGATTTGCATATATAAAAAAAGAATAATAATTTTAGAAAAAATAAATAAAAATCACTGAAAAAAAAAAAAACGTTGGTTTTATGGCGGAAGACACTTCTTCCCTCCTGCAGAGAAAAATCAAAAAAAAAAAAATCGAGTAAACACAACAATGATGTGTGTGTGTGTGCATATCATTAAGGTACACGACCAGAGGCTACGGGTCAAAAGACTCCGGACGCACGCATACATCATGATATTAACCTTGATCGTGTGATGAGACAATGGGATTGTGGTGACAGTAACAACAGCAGCTAGCAGATCTTCACAGAGTAACGTCGCGCTGCAGGCACCACCACCCGCCGTCGTGTGCGCGCACATAATAATATATTGATGCCCGGGACTCGGGCGCGAGTGTTTATCATTTACCTCGTCGCTGCCAAAACAGCCGTGTGTGTAGTGCGTGTGCGAAGTGTGATTCGTGTGCGAGGGTGTGTGTTCGTGAGACGGTGGTCGCAATGCG
The DNA here is from genome assembly GCA_025469315.1 of Stegophylla sp. TES_Ste_2020. Lineage (NCBI taxonomy): Eukaryota > Metazoa > Arthropoda > Insecta > Hemiptera > Aphididae > Stegophylla > Stegophylla sp. TES_Ste_2020. The sequence continues at coordinate 55,879 of JAIPRM010000145.1, read as the reverse complement.
CGCGTTCGCGGCGATTGTCGCGATGACGACGACGATGATGACTATGGCGATTGGCGCGTTGACGGTGGTCGTGACGGCCAGTGGTGGCTCCGCGGCCGCAGTGACCATCGATAACGTCGCGATGCGCCTGGGTCTGCCCGAGGGCCCGGGACTGTCGGGCGTGTGCCTGTTCAGGAACGGGCCGGACAAGCGACGACACGTCATGTTCAAGGCGGTGGCGTCGAAGCGCAAGAAATTCGGCGACATTGGTGGCGGCGGCGGCGATACTATGGTGGCCGGTGACCTAACCGCTGACCGCGTGTACGAGGGCACGTTCGCGAGACTCGAAGACGGCGACCAAGTGGCCCGATTCGAGTGCAACGGCGGTCAACGGTTCGAGGTGGCCACGCCATTCGTGGTGCCGGAATCCGACTTGGACACCATACTGGCGGTCAAGGAATCGATGGAACGCCGGTTCGGAGCCCGGCCGTCTCGCCGGACGCCGCATCGGTCGGTGTCCGCAGAACACGTGTCCGTCACGCTGCGCGGTCTGAGGCCGCCCGGTTTGGCGGCGGGCGACGCGGTCGTCGTGGACGTATTTCAGTTGTACAAGAAACCGACCGCGGCCGCCGCGAACCCTTGGAACGCCAAAGTTTCCGCCCAGTATTCGGCGTACCCGTACGCCAGGTACGCCCTCCGGTACCCAGTGGGCAACCTCATGCTGGCCGACTTGCCACCCGACCAAATGTTGGCCGTCAAGTTTCGCCGTTCTGCTACTGCCGCTACCCACCGTGACAACAATCGCACCGAAAACTCCCTGTTCATATACACCGGCGGACTTTATCCCCGGGGCACCGCCAATCTGACCGACATGCTAGATGAGCGCGTGGGCGTGTACGAAGACAACTTGGGCAGCGACACGACCGCGGCCGCCACTACGGCGTACCAAGTCGACGCGAAACTAGCTCATCACGACTCGTACGGTAAGCACGCTATCCTGTGTAGATATATTCTGTACAGTAGTCAATAGACATACAGTGCTCGTCGAGAGTAAAATAATAAGTCCGGAAAAATCTTCACGACGGCCCTCGCCAAAATGGTGTATCGTCAATTCCACGGATGTAGTCAAGTTTTATTTTGGAGGGGGGGGGGCGGTTAACATATAATAAAAAAAAATAAAGTTCAAAAAAAAAATTAGAAAAACACGGTTTAATGATCAATCGAACTAGAAAGCAAAAAATAATTATGAATGATAAAAATATTAGTATTATTGTGAAAATAATGGTGCTAGGTAATAGGTATACGAAAAATATGGCACAAAGCGCACCACGTTTGTTTTTCACAATAATACTAATATCTATTGTTCTTTATTATTTTCTGCCTATATTAAATATTATTATTTGTTTTTTAGTTCGATTGATCATCAAATCGTGTTTTTTAGTTTTTAAAATTATATTTATTTTTTATTTTTAAGTTTGATTTATTGTTAAGGAAAAACATTTTTTTACTAAGTTCTCGTGAACGTGGACATGGCGCCAATGTTTTCACTATAATTATTTCAGTGTAATCGGATGCAACTTTTACAGACAGAAGAATACGTTCCGGAAGTCTCGAATTTTCGTAGTGCTTAATATAATATAGCGTGAAGTTCAAGAAAATTCGAGAAAATTAAACCACGTAAACAAGTTAAGTGCATAATAATTGGAAAATATTTTTTCGGAATAATTTTTATTTGGAAACATATTAGGTCGGAAACGTATTTTGTTGCAATTGTATTTTGTCGGAAACGTATTTTTTTTTTTTTTTGAATCGTATTTTATTGGAATACCAACGGTTTCAAGCCTATTTGGAGTAAGAACTGTTCACCCTTACACCCTTCAAGGTTATTAAATCAAAATATCCCCACATTGCACAGCAAGTCAAGGGATACTTTTGATTTGGCGGAGCATATAGTAGAACAATCGGCGAGCGGAGCGAGTCATGTCAACCGCAGTCAGTGATTTATTTTCAATTCAACTTTGGACAAAATAAGTTTCTCATAAAAAACGGTTTCAATCAAAAAGTTCCAACAAAATGCGATTCCAATCATTTTTGAATAAAATACCGAATATGTTTCAAAAAAATATTTCCCAACAAATATAGCCGTACAATAATATGCAAAGTAGCAATTATAAATTAATTTTTAATATAGCATTTTATCCAAAGAATGAATGTAACATATATAATGCGCAATGCGAACGAATGAATTCATATATACACTGTTTTTACTTATTTAGACTTATGAGAATAGAGCTTTTAAGTTAATTTTCTAATGAACTTGGACAAAAAATTCAGAAAAGATGAACAAAATTATGAACTTAGTTAATTTTTTGTATTATGAACTAGTTTATATTTTAAATAACTTTTCTAGGTGTGCAAAAATGTGAATATACGATTATCTAAACAGGGCGTCCCAGTAAATTTGACAAATGCAATAACTTTTGTTCTTTTAATCATTTTTAACTTTTTTTTTAAAAAAATTATAAGTTACTATAGCATTGCGATATTGTTATATGTATACATAAATATTACAATATTAATGCAATGAGAGTAGAGAAAAAATAATTTAGTCCTTAACATTATGAAGTGTGAACAAAGAATTTTTTGTTCCTGAAATGCATTGCTTGAAAATAGATAAAGATTTAATGTTGAATCAATGGCCATATTTTAATTTAATAAGGTAGATAATATAATGATGTAACATTTTTAATTACAAATCACTGATTATGTGGTAAGTATAATATTAAGGAGTAGCCAGCGGTAGATTATCATTATCAGTTGTTAATGAACTTTATATTGCTCATTGACACTAGTTATGATAAACATGACTAATCTGTTTCAGTTAATCCATCTACCTATAGACTGAAACAGATACAATAGAATATCCATAGTTTTTAAATTTAATAAAATTATATTCTCAAAATTTAAAAATATAAATTCTAGTATGACAATTTTAAGATAAATAACTTGTGATTATTTTATGATTTCTTCAAAGTAAATATAATTTTACATATAACAAATTTCTAAGTATAATAAGAAATGATAATTATTTGTAAATTTTTTTTTAATTAAACAAATTTTGTTGCTGTTAAAATAATTAATAACTTTTAAATAATAATACACGATGTTAAAATATTGTAATGTATCCAAAGTAAATTATTCAAACAAAATTTTTACACTTGAATAGTAATTATTTTTTTCATAAAACAAATTCTCCCATTTCAATGGTTCCAGTGCTTATTTAACTTTTATATATATTTTTTTAGATCTACTCAAACACACAGTGAAATGTTACACAGATGGCATGGTTTACAATGGATACCCATGTCGAAATTCAGATGTTTGTATACCTCTGGGATGGTTATGTGATAAACAAAATGATTGTATAGGTACACATGTATTAGAATTTAATTATTTGATTTATCTTATACATTAGTATTTTTTAAAATTATTATAGAAGGAGATGACGAGTACAACTGTTTCACAGATATCGATAGTGAAGAAGATACTAGTAGTTTGTTTAATAATAATGATAATGATAACTGGTATTATAGCCGTGGAATATGTAAAAAGTATGAATTTCGATGTCGGTCTCGAAGAATGTCTGTGTGTTTGCCTAATTCATGGTTATGCGATGGACGAGTAGACTGTGATGATAAGTAAGTAGACAAATCAACATTAAAAATTTATAAAATCTTGAAGTCATATTTAGAGGTACTTAAATAATAACTGTATTGACTATACTAGATGGGACGAAGATGAATTCAATTGTGACCTAACATATGGTGGTCTAAGACCTGGATTTAGCGAATTCAATTCTAGAGATGATCGTTCATGCATAGGTAAAAATAACTTTAAATGTTGGAAAGGAACAGGGTGTGTAGCTCTTCGTGCAGTTTGTAATGGAATTAAAGATTGTATCGATGGATCTGATGAACGTGTATGCGACAATTGGAGTTCAAACTGTGATCAATATACAGAATTTAGAGTAAAGAAAACATATAAATCTCAACAAAAGATTTTTACAAATATTGTACAATTTATTTATTTTTCAGTGTTTGAATAACTATAATACATATAATGCACGTAGTTGTATACCTCGGCAATGGGTATGCGATCTCCAGGACGACTGTCCACACGGTGAAGATGAATCAGTCACTAGTTGCTTAGGAATGGATCACCCAACATTTAACGGTCTAGAAACTGATATTGAGGATTTTTAAACAAAACGAATTTCAATAAATATAATATCTATAATTATTATAAATTGTTCTTATACAGTATTAAATGTAACCTTATCATCGGGCTTGCTCTCTAAAGAAAATGGAGGTATTCGACAATCAAATAAATGTCCATCTTCACGCTCCATTCGAAATGTTCCCCTGTAAATAACAAAATGAGTTACTTTTCTGGTTTAAATATAGTATGTAATTGAATACTAAAATACATATAGCCGTGATTAATAAACCCTAGTTCATATTGTATACTTTAGATTTTTTAATTTCTTTAAATTAAAACAACTTATCTTGAGACATAATAAACAAGATTTTAATAATTATTAATTAATACTATAAATAAATGTTTTTTTTTACAAAGAACAAGTATACTTTATTTTATTATTTTTTAACTAAAATTATATATTAAAAACTACATTAACATAAAATATAACTAACCACATGTGTCCACTGGGAGCTTGTAAGCTCACATGGCTGCTGTATTGAAATGCTGGTGATTTTTTTGAGAGAACAGGTTCTTGTCCTACCACTCCTCTTCCACGAACAGTTTCTAAAGTTCCAGATAAACTAAATATTCTCCAATGACGTTCTCTCAATTGGACACTCTGTTCACCCAAATTTTCTAATCGTATACAATATCTCCACTAAACATAAATCAATTAACTGAAATTTATTGAATAATTATATAGAATATATTTAATAATTTCTTACCCAATATACAGAATTGGTTTGAGATTCTCTATATCCCATGTAGAATGGTATTACTGTAACTCTAATATTTTCTGTAGTTTCTTTATGAACATCAGACAACTCCAACCAAGGATGATTTTTTTTTTGCCATGATCGTAATGTTTCTTGTGCTCCAAATGGTGGATCTACATTATAATTAAAAACAACAAACATATAAAATCATTAACTGATAAAAATTAAACTCAGTTAATTTGATTCAGATAAAATAATGAAGTAGATAATATTCTTTATATCAGTAAGACATAACTATTATTATAGTAAATATATTTACCTTTATTAGGATAATACATGAGGAATTTATCAAATAGCTCATGTTGTAAAGGTTGTTTTTCAGTAGCTGTGTATGGAAGTATATCTTCTTTAGCTACATAATCTAACCCAGGAATAGCATACAAACTACGATTAGTATCTTGATTACCGAGAAATGTAACAGCTTCTGTTTGAGCTCTCTACAATGTATAATAAAATAACAAATAGTTTACTTATTAACAGAAGTATTTTTTTAAATTACAATAAATGGACAATCTCTTTCATCTATCAAGGTTTGATAAAATGTATGTGTCTTGCTTTTAACATCTTTTCCTGCAGCACTAAAACAAAAAAACAAAAAAAACACTAACATGACACAATATCTATTTATTTCATGCAACTTATAATAAGTCCTACTTTTCTGTGTTGTTGATAATATCACGGTCGTATACTCTGGCTAACCATGGAAATAAGATCACTCCTCTGTATCCAAATATTCGATGAAAAAACAGCTGACCTGTTTCATATTTGTCAATGCATTTTGGTATTTTTAACTGACCTACTTCAACCAATCTAATAACAATAACAATAATTTGAAGAATTATTATAGGAAAATTTCCAATACTCATAGTATAATTTAACATGTATTACCTGACATAAGAACGTTTGCATATACAAACAATATTACTAAGGCCAACATTTCTAAACATTTTTACACTTTATACTTAATAAATATAAATGAATACAAATTATAATTTGTCGTTCTAAAACATATTTAAATATAATCAACACAGACTCAATCCAACTCATAAAACCACCTAATACAGAGCAGTGCTTGGTAAAAATTTAATAAATTTAATTTTGATTCTACATTTGATATTAACATCACAGAGATACAACTGAATAAAGATAAATTAACAACAAAACTTGCAACTGAATTGAATGTACTGATAGTATCAGATCTGAGATACTATTTTGTGATACTGTTCAGCTTTTTATTCCATAGCTGCAGGCTGATACTAGAGAGAGAACTCCTCTTATCAGCTGAATCTAGCTATCTGAGCTGCAGCCATTTTCTCGGTTGGCAAAGATACATTGTATTTCTTTACTAAATTATTTGTGGATCATATTTATTTTATCCTAGCAATACAAAATGTTATTTAACATTTTTAATTATTATATCCTAATTTTTAACCTTGCATGTTTCATGTTGGCATACGGATGTTATAATAGGCTTAATAAGGAACATTTGATACGTTATTTCCGGTATGTGATTTCAGCTAGTGTTTTTACGTTTATTTTTTTTTTCTGTAAACACTTTTTCTTATAGATATTCTTGTTCAAACGTTTCGATCAGAAACTTTTAGAAACCCGATTTTGCCTCTAGTTTGTACTTTAGAGAGGTAATTTTTTGAGTTTCTCAAATTTTAATTTTTTTGGTGGGAAAAACTACTTAAAATTTGACAAAAACGATTAGGAAACCATCATTTATTGATTTAAACTTTATGAAAATTTATACATAAATAGATAATAACATGAGAAATATGAATAAAATGCTTCATTTCTTTTTTAAAAAAATAAGTGGTTTCTTATTGAGAGCATACATGAATTTGGTCCAAAAAAATCACTGTTGAAAAAAAAAGTTTAGGATTCCCTGGATTTGTTGTAATATTATAGTATGTTATACACTTATTTAATAATATAGCTATTAACACAACTATCATGTGCTGAGATAGATCATGCTCAATTTTGCATTAAATCAGGTACATACGTAGAAAAAAGTTTCAAGGTGTTTTTGAAAATCAGTTATTGATAATAATAATTTTTTTATTTTAACAAACAGGACAATATGAAATATTATCATGAAAATTAGCTTTGCTTATAATTTTTTTCTTATAATATAAATACAGCTATAATAAAAACAAACACCACAGAACTTTTCCTCTAGATTCTCACTATTAATTTTTCTGGACATTTTAGCAAAATTTACTTTTACGTTTGTCTATGTACATTTAACAGTGTTAATGCATTCAATCTTTCTTCACCTGTTTTGTTACACAAAAACGTTTTCAATCTATTAACGGAAGTTCACTTGTAGTTAATTTTACTAAATTTAGATATCTAAAATTTATTTGATTGCAGTTAGCTGAAGTTAGCAATAAATGTTTTTCAAGTGTAACTTAGGTATTTTCTGAGTCTGTAAACATTTTAGAATTTGTTTGAACTTACATCCATATAATGGGTATACATTTATATTTATAAAATCTGTGTGAATATATATATATATATATTTAATTAACATTTATTAGTATTAAATATTTATTGTTTTAGCCAGTGTTCTACATACCTGTCAATACAAAAACGATTAAAGTATAAAACAAGATTAAAATGCAATAAGTAAATAAACATAAAAAGTAAAAACCCAAACATTTAGGGGGGTGAACACTGAACACACTTTAATTTTAACTCAAAAAGTTTACCTACCATTCAGGTAAACATTTAATATATTAAAGATGTAATTTAATTATTACATAATATAACACTCTAATGGGGAATTAAGAGTGTTCGAATAAAATCACACATGCATTTTTTAAATGCAAATTAATAAAGGATAAAAAAATAAGTAGAAAGAAAAAATTATTTTATTAATTTATAATAATTAAGCAATGTATTATATGAACATATTATTATTAATAAGGAACCAGAATAAAATAAATACAAATTAATTTACCTGTATCATAATCAAAAAAAAAAAAATTTAAGGTGAAATATACTGTTCCTTGCATAGAAAGAGCAAATACAAATGTATACCTAAAAATAACAAAATTATGTTATGTAATAAACATAGGATTGCTATAGAAAAGATAATAAGTTTGAACTGTAACAATACATTTAATGTTATAACATAGAAAAATATTATTGTTAATTATTTCAATGAGGTATCCAATGAAATAATGAGCTCATGTACATTATGGAACATTAACTAGGATTTAAATAGTTCTTAACTTCATACAAAATTAATTATTAATTGAATTAAATATAAACTATTCCAAAATAGACTGATATACGCTTAATTCCGAATTTAATTTATTTTGTAATTAAAAACAAAAATATTTTAAGTTAGAGTATTTAAAACGTGTAATTTCTGTAATTTAAAAAGCTCCAATTTATTGTATTTATCTTATATTATCATACTTTAATAATTTGGAAAAATGTGAAAATCACAAAATAGAAAACATAATAAATAAAGACAAATAAAACTAATTAAAATTAAAGTATAATATTAAAAATAAAAATAGTAATAATATCCTTTAGAAATTAATATTTACAATCTAACATACAGCGCCTTCATCATCATACTGTTTGTTAACTAATCATTATAATAATAAATCATGTACTCGTCAAATTTCAAGTAAATTATACAGTGCTATCCTTTAATATAGAACCAATTTTCTTATGAGCATATTCTAAGCATTTAGCTAATTCAGGACTGCAGCCATGTTCAGCAATTGTATTGAAACGATAAGTACGGAAGACATTATTCTCAATAAAGGTTACAGCATTCATTAATGGACACAGTATTATTTTTGTATGATCTGTGAAGTTTATCTATAAAAAAAAAAAAAGTAAAAGAGAAATTCTAGTAATACAAAAGGTATTCATATTTTATTTAACATACTTGTAAAGTGCCATTAGTGAGTTGCATTATAACCGATGATGTAGATCTATACCATTGGTACATATACGGCGTACGGCTTAATTGGTCTGCATCTTTAGCTAATACATCAGCACCGGCTTTAATAAGATGATCATTCATATAACGTCTGAAGTACATCAGTAACTTCATTTTCTTTTCTAAGGATGGAATAGTTTGATCAGTTGTATAATACTGTTCAGAACCATTTCTTTCAATATAATGCACATCTCTGCAATAGATCACAAAATCCCATAAATAAATAGAAATATAACTTTAAAACCATATTATGTAATATCATACTTAAAATTAGCCAAGAGTATAATTCGTGTAAAATCATTGAACATAACACCAACACAATCATCAGATAATTCATAACCAAATCCATATTTATCTGAATAATCAACCCATTTACTGACCCAGATAAGTGGTTGAGCAGCGGGATCAGTGTTTTCCTCTAAAATTAAAGAATATGTTAAACACACACACACACACATATATATAATTTTTTTCTTAAATTAAAAACATACCCATATTTTTCATTCCTTTCATTGAAGGTTTACACTTCAATAATTTTCCCAATTCTTTTTCCAGACTTATCATATATTCTTTACAGTCATTAGAAGATACTCCATTTCCACTTGAAGGCTTATTAGGCACATTAAATATAGGTAATTTATTACCAGGATCTTGAGGTTTAGTAGCAACTTTAATTGGAATAGATTTTGGACTGTTGAGTTCTAAAATAATAAATTAGAGTACTCTTGATATTTAAAGATAACAAAAACCTTTATAGATTCAATAAATACTAACCATTAAGTGGCCTACGATTAGAAATAGATTCTCTATAATTAATAGAATCAAACCGTGGAGCCATTGTCAAACAAGATGGAGGCAACTTTTTCGGCATATAACCCGTAGTAAAGAAGTCAGATTTCATAATTTCAGAAACCTGAGGACGTTTTTTAGGATCAAATTGCAGCATTTTATTAATTAAAGTACTAGCATTTTTATTTAAATGAGGAGGCAAATTGTAATCACATCGTGAGATTCTTGCATACGTTTCTTTTAAGGAGTTTGTTTCAAATGGTGGTTTTCCAACCAATAGTGTATACCTTAAATTAAGTAAAATATTACCAATGAAAAAGATATATTCTGATTACTTAAATTATATAACTTACATGATGCAACCAATAGACCATACATCAACTTCAAAACTATGGCCGGTTTTACTGAGAATCTCTGGAGCAATATAATTTGGAGTACCACATAATGTTCTAATAACAAATTAAATTTGAGCTTTAATTTAAATAACAATGAAAATGAAATGTATTTAATACTTTTTGCGCTGGCCATCATATTCAATTTTAGCAGCTAAACCTAAATCTCCAATTTTCACTTCCATTTCATCATTTAAAAATAAATTTCCTAATTTCAGATCCCGATGAATAATACCTTGTTGATGTAAATATAATGTACCTTCCAATATTTGATAAACATAGTAACGAGTTTCTGGTTCTGTTAGAGTTTTTCTTCTCCTAATAAAACACAAAATTTTAGTGGTAAATAATTAGTTGATAAATGATAATATTTTTTCATATGTTACTGACTCGCACAATTACTTTTTATGCTTCAATCCAAAAAATATACAATAATAATTAATGTTACATAAATATTAAAAAAGTAAAGTAAAGCAAAGACAAGAAAGCTGGACATACTTCGCATCATGGGTATTCTTCGCTCCTCGGGTCAGGTACTCTTGGTGGGTGTTTGAAAATAATGAATATTATTTTTCTTTACATTATTTATTAACACTTCACTCAAAACCATATAATTGAAAAAATGATTTATCATTTCTTTAAAATTCAACATACCCACCAAGAGTATCTGACCCGAAGAGCGAAGAATATCTGTGGTGCAAAGTTTGTAGGGTTTTCTTGCCTGAACTTTACTTAATCTTAGTTTTACTTTTTTCTATCTAATAAACAAAGAAAAAAAAAAATGAGTGATAAAATATTTCTCATATTATCTGTGTGAGGATCTTTATACAGTTTGGATCAAAAGATGATAATTTCCGAACCTTTTTTTGACAAATTTTTGTTAGTTTTTTCCTAAAGAAATTGAAAAATCCCTCAAAAAAAAAAAAAATCTAAGTACTAGTTAGAGGAAAATCGGGTTTTAAAAAGTTGCTGGTCAAGACTTGGACAAGTATTTCCAGAAAAAAAGTAAAATAAAAATAAACATTCTAAAAACATTAGCTTCTTCCTTTGCTCAATGTCTAAAAATGTGTATTAAGGTATTTATTAGTTTTGTGCTTTATGGTTAATTAAACTACATATACCTACCTACTCATAATTTTTATAAAATTTTGTTTTTAATAATACATAAAAGTTAACAGATAGAATCTATTTTTAATGAAATAATTTAGCATTGTTCTCAAATTTTCATAATTTTTTAATTTAAAGATATACAACAAATTGGCATTCACAGATGTGAGCAATGAAAACAATAGCATTCAAAACTTTCTTTAAATTTTTTTTATTATTTATGTTTTGTGATAAATTCAATAAATTTAGCTAGGAAACAAGAATGAAGATAATTAACACAATCATTTATTTGAAGCAAGACACCTATGACATATATCAATTTGTTCAATTCTATTCAGAAATAAAAGTAACTACTAAAGTGAATTAAGTTTATTTATACATGAACTCATAATTGAGAATATTGAGTGCACGGGTTGATTTAAAAGGGAACAATTTAGTCATATTATTAAATTTAATTTGACAACATTAAATAACTTTGTCAACTAATTTCTTGTAAAAATCAATATAGTGTTCAACATATAAACCTGATACTAAATGACACTAGGCTTTACAGATTGCATGACAATAACTCCTTAGCATATTTGACCTAAATCACAAAATTATATAGATAAATTAAATTTTACTAAATAATCATGCCATAGTACAGTTATATGAATATTGAAATAAAACTCAAAATTTATTATTTCAAATTTGAAGAAATTATTGAATTTTAATTATAAAAATAATTATACACTAGGTATGCACTTTAATGATACTGGGCACTCCTATGAAATTAATAATATATTTATTAATCATTAACAATAATTACTTGCTTCATATGCTATTATAATTAAAATGAATAATTATTTATTTAGTATATTCCTATATTGAAATATATATTATATTAGATTATTACAAAGAGCAAATTGTTAAATATTAATTTAAAATACTTTGTTGGTAATTTAATTAATAAAAATATACTTATTAAACATAAAACACACTAGGTCCTTAGTTATTTAGTAATTTTAAATACCTTTTTAATAAATATTCGTATTTTAGATTCTGAACGAAGTGAAGAAGCTTATGATTTTACAATGTTTTTTTTTATTTTTTCTTTTCTTTTTTTTTTCTCTTTCTGTAAACACTTTCGTATAGAAATACTTGTCCGAAAGTTTCGATCAGTATCTCTATAGAACCGGAATCACACCCAGATGGTACTTTAGAGAGGTCATTTTTCCAATTTCTCAATACTTTTTCCAAGCGCGGTGA